>APFE031124490.1:98586-116475 GCA_000404065.3 Pinus taeda
TTTTGCATAAAAATCCAACCCTCATTACATCAGAGTTTCCTCTATATATAGGAAAACATTCTTAACTAATTTGAGCTTCCTCCTCCAGCATGAGGGGAGCTCGATGACTGATATTAACTACCCTTATCTATCTTAACAGACTCATTAAATCTACTAAGCATTGAACTGTAATTACAAAAGAGTCCTAATCAAACTTAAACTCAAATTTTATTCTCCTCGTATCATGATTCCTTTCTAGATCTTCGACAGCTGTCTCCTTTAGTTCTAGCTGTGATAGCTGAGATAAGGATGCAAGAAACCAGATTAGCCTTGGATGCTAAATGTGCTGATGGTTCATTGATCATAATAATAAACCCCTGTTTTCTCGGTCCTTGTTTCCCACCATCCTTCGAAAATTAAGCATTGTGTTCCCAGCTCTTTAATACTTCAAAATCAATGAGCATCACCATCTTTCCAGATATGCTGGAAACCTTGTTGATTGAACAAGTGTACTAGCCCACATCCTCGTATGTATCTTCAGCCAAACCCTAACCACCGGTAATAAAGTACCTTTATTAAAGCTATGGCTTAAGACAAAATATTTTACCTTTATGAAGGATGGACACTTGTCGTTATTTGAATGGCCCTGATAGCCTTACGTGGTCTCCTTGATGTTCATTAGGCCTTTTCTTCAAAATCTGCTGAACTCATCATAAAACTGTTTATTTTCTTCAAAAAACAGCACCTACAGCAGTTTCGTAGCGCGCTACGAAACTGCTGTTTCTTCAAAAACATAGTCTTTAATGAATTTATCAATATTCTCTGTGACTGTAACAAAGAATGAACTCGGGCTCCTCTGCAACTTAACAGTCTTATCATGCAAACGGACCAATTCATGCAACATTAACAAACATCATAACACTACCAACATTACAGACCATTTGAAAGATTTTATGTGCGTGGTTATGAACCTATTGGTGGAATGATGGCTTATACTTGCTTGAAAAGGACGCCATTCTGACAATAAACAGATGGACAAACTGACTCATCCCCCAGACATGACATTCTAAGAATCAGTGCTGCTTAAATCCCCGAATCCGCGATTTCGTAGCGCAGACAGTTATAAGTTAATAAAATGCGCTACGAAATGGCTGGTTACTGACACGCTGTGAAAGAACTAAAACATCATTGCGCTGCAAAATCAGCCAATAAAATTGCGCTGCAGAAATGCGAAAAGGACTAGTGACGTATATAAGACAAGACATATCTTATATAATCATGATGGAGGATAGCTAACGGCTTTTGAAAATGATTCATATGAATATCTTTATAAAACACGATCCCTAAGTAACAAACATAGGGCAATAACCATTAGACACCTATTTTTGGACAACATTATGTACATATCACTGCAGTTTTAGGTGATAACAGAACCCGTAATGGCTTTCAAAACTCTTATTATCATTGAGGTGCATCAATATTGGAGACTCCAGAGGGAGGTTCATATATGCCGACTAAAAATCAAAGGGTTTAGAGGTGTTATAGGCCATTTTTTCACATTTGGTCAATAGGACTTCAACTAGGTCAATCAACATCCTTTGAACTCATTTTCATCATCCTTGCACAAAGCCCTAAGAATTACTCATTCTAATCCCTAAGTTTCTTCCTCAAAACACCTTGTTTCAGTCATTTTAAGGACCAATGCTCTCTGGAATCCTATTGGACAATGTTGACTACTAGGTTGCTCCACTATGGCTTACGTTGATCGCCTATAGGTTGCTCCACTATGCACCTATGTTGGTTCTATAAACTTTGGAAAAAGAGAGAAAATTTCAAATCCTTTACCTTAGATATGTTGTAACCATTTACCTTAGATAAAAGTTTCAAATCTTATCCTATCATACCTTGGAGTTTTCATCCCTTATCCGTTGAGCTTATCCTCCCATCAAGATTGGATCTTAAGTCCTAATTGGTAAAAAGATAAGAATTCATGAACTACCTCCTTCACCTATATATTTATTGTCATCCATAGGAAAGGGGTTGGATTTTGGAGAGTGATTATGCCCTTATTCTGTTGATTTGAGAGATATCTTTCCATGCATTAAGGTGATTAGAGGTGCATTTTGTGACAAGGAAATGGCAAGTCAACTTGGAGGGGATCTTTCACAAGATCAACACCTATTTTTGGTTATAACTCACTCCATTTCTGTTAATGCAAAGAGTTCTTTGTTTTCCCATATATGATGTTATGGGTTCATATATTTCAATACCATGTTGATCTATTGAATAAAGTGATTAGATGATGCTACATAGATTCATCGGATCGTTGACTTATGTTATCTGACTGTGTAGGTTCAAATAATAGTGATTAGAGCTAGGATTTGAGCATTCAAGCCTAGGAAGGAGAAAATCATATGAAAAATTCTAGGTAGGCTTCATCCTGATATCTATGTTCTTTAAGGAAAAAAGTAGTCCCTTTGTATTTCTGTTGTTCTTGGTCAGTCAACTATGCCTAGGGAAGATACTTTTGTCCGAAATCATAGATTCCGCATAACAAATTAGTGACCATAGTAGGGAATGCTGTATTCCCTTTGTGGTTTCTTTGTCCATTTTTGTTTTCTTAGCTCTTCTTCAGACCTTTACTATCTTATTTAGTTAATAGCAAACCTAGGAAGACATTTAATTGAGTCTCATTTGTAATCCTTGTGTCAGAATTTTGCATCCTTATACTAACACACCCTCTAGTCTTCTGAGAGAGTGTTGCACCTCAACTGAGTCTTCTCCAGTGTTACATAGCATTGGTTCCTTCTTTGCACCTGTGTTGGTCGCTATTCATACACAAGCTTGTCTTTGCCTTGATTCTATCTCTGATCCTACCTTGATTCCATCTGCTCTTCCTTAAGTCTCTGAGTGTCTTGTGGTCCCTCTAAAGCCTCCATTTGGTTTGATTTTGTTTTCATACCTTTGGTAAGGATTTTTTAAAATATTTTCCTTTGTTCTTATCATTAAGTTGTCTGCAAATTGATATTGATTGATCATTGAGTGCTTAGATGAAATCGTGTTCTAGTCATCGTTCTAAAAAGCTTGTTTAAATGAGTGATTAGACTTTGCTTCTTAGTTTTCTTCATTTTCTAAAATTAAGTGACTCGAAAAGAAAAATATTTACATTGGAATTTCGGGTTTTGTGTGTGCATTGAAATTGGAACAATTGTGTTGAAAAGGGAATTGCATTTTGCACATTGTTTGCTGCATATTCTTTGTTGCATACTCTTTGTCTCTTCCCTTTCTTAGATAGATTTTCATTGATTGAGAAATATTCCATTTCCTCATGCTAGTTTTCATTTTAGGATATTTAGGTGAAATTCGCGGTGAGACCCAAAAATAAAACTTAATTGAAGACAAACAGTAAAATTTATTGAATCAACCTAAGGAGCATTTGTAAAGTTAATACAAAAATTTAGAGGTTTAGGCTACAAACACATTCTAGCGTTTTTAAACGTAGGAGTTGTTGTTGTTTATCAGCAATGGATCCCAGGGGTGAAATAACGTTCCACGTACATGAGTGTATAGGATCATTCTCCACATACCTTTGGTTGTATTGGACAATGCTCCATGCACATAAAGTATATGGGAACTCTCTCATCGAATGGTTACGCATTAGAAAACACTACTAAGAACTACATTTCCACGTGCCATCAAGTATAGTTTGGAAGTCCCCTATAGGTTTCTATCCTCACCATATGTAACTGAGTTGAATGCCTTATATACCATGATACCCCAAACACAACATTCAAGGAAATTACCTACATGTACGTTAAGCCCTTGGTTCATCAAGGTGTATATTGGAGTTCACAGTTTGTTTGTAATACTTTATGCATAGATTACCCTCCTTTTTATTTATTTTTGGGTTAATTTCTGAAATTTATTATCCAATGTGGAAGAACTAAATCCCCCACTCCTTTTTTCCCTTAGAATGCAAAATAAGCCTCCACTTCCACGAGAGGTTACTCTTAGTTCTTGCTAGAAGCATAAGAAGACACAAAATAATGAATCAGGAAAGTTGGGAACTACTTTTAGTCCTCCTTCTGAATCTAATCAACAAAAATCATCCTTCCCTTTGAGTAATGAGCCTAAGATTACCTCTATGCTTGTTGGTGAATTTGAAAAAATCGAAACAACAACCCCTAAAACCTTACTTCCTGAGGTCATTGAGCCTGACTTTCTTGAGTTAGACGCTTTACTTCCTGAGGTTGCTGAACCTTAGGAGCCTCAACCATCTTCACCTATTACTTTAGGTCCTTCCCCTTCTCTTCCTTTGTCTTAGACAAAACCCCCAACTATATATCTTGAACTCGACGGTGAACCTCTTCCATACAAACTTTTGAGTAATGAAGAGATCCTGCAAGAAGATCCTCGTTCGTCTACTCCTGTTCATTGGAGTGGACTCCATTTTTATCAGACTGGTCCTATTCCTCCTCTTCAAACTCTGACACAAACTGCTTTATCTGATTCTTTCGACTTACCTGCAGATTTTGTTGGAATTAGGACTAATGCGTTGTCCTTGATGGAAACCTACTGAAGAAAAATGCCAACATGATGCATATATATGCTAGTATATATGTGAATAGAGATTAGAAAAAGGAATATCAGTTCAAAGACAGAGGAATGATAAAGAAAAGTATAGGAAAATACACACAGGTCTTGTGAAGAAGGACTATGTACATACGCAGGTATGGTGAATAAAGGTTGCGTACAGTTTCTGCACCATGGTATTCTCGATATCAATCGTCTTTACCATAGTATTGGACCATAGTAATGAGCAAGACAATGGATATTTTATCCTATCAAATAATACCATCGACATAACTATGGAATTGGCCTAAGGTATTGGCTAAGGCCTTAACTATATAAGGACATGGAGATCAAAGTGTTATGTGTGCAAGTTATGGGTTATTAATGAATGGTTTGATCTGAAACATGTATGCACCAAGGAGCATGAAGGAGGCTCAAATTTGATAGATCATAAAGCATTGTAGAAACTAATAAACATGCTTTCATGATCCATTATGATTATGACTAACAATGATAAATTTCTGATGGTAATGATATTCTAACATGAACATGTGACAATAAGGGTTGTGAAATATGTTTTGTGGTTGTAGCGAAGGATTGATTCAATAATCGCACATATGTACACAAGTTTTCTTCAAAAAGGTCGCGTGCATACAGGGATCTACTTCAGGGAGTCACGCATATATTTTTTGAAATTTCAGAATCTATACGTAGGTGTGAATATTAAAACTTAGATACATGAGTATTCTTTATAAAAGTCACGTAAAACTACTAGGGTTTTGAAGAAAGAAATGTTAATGATGGTTGATCAGTTCAGATATTTTTTCTATTGTCTGTCAATGATGTCTCTCTCATAATGATCTATGTTTAACAATACTGTTTGGGTTGAACTGATTGTGGAATGAAATGTTAACTAAGTGATGAAGTTGTTGTATAATTATTTGTATTTGGTTCTATGATATGTGATGGTTTTAGTATGTGATGCAGTGATTGTTTCAGTATGGGAATCATTTAGATTCAGGTATCAATATTTTTTTGAGATATAAATGTGGTTATGCTTCAGGAGAAGTGTGTACATACACAGGTATGATTAAGAACAATATCATTTACAAGCTAATGTACGCTTGATCAAGGTTTGCAGTGGAAAAAAGTAGTTTTTGTGATGGGTAACAATGTTTGGCTTGGTATATTAGTGAGTGGCTATGCATTAGCATGATCCGTTTCGATCTAGTTTGATCTATTTTCATTGGTTGCATTGGTTGATTTTATTATTCAGTTGGTTTAGTATTTGAGTATTTGATTTCAGAATAGTTGAAAGTGGATCTAGTTTGAAACATTCTGAAAAGTGCTCCATAAAGAATTGAGGATAACATTCTTAAGAAAAGGGGTTGTAGCTCCCTTCCAGTAGGATCTAGAAAACTAGAGAAGGTTGTAGCCTTCTGCAGGTAATATCTTGTGCACTCGTTAAAGTCTGCACCAATACAATATTGTAAAATTATTATTTTGTTTTTAAAAGAAGACAGAGACGACATCAGAAATAGTTTTATCCCACATTGGGTTTCCACCTAAAATCTTGGTGTTCATGTGTGTTGATGTGTTTCTTATTTATTGATGATCTATATACTCTCTACTACTCATAATTTATGCTTAATAAATGTGTTAATGAAGTAATTATGCACTTGTTAAATATTAACAAATGAAGAACTATATGTAAAGCTAGTTGACTTTATATACACTATTTTCTTTCATCAAAGTTGCATATGTACGCATGTTCACTGAATAGTAGTTGCCTTTAGAAATTGGAATAAGAAAATTAAAGTTGAAGTAAGTTTTAAAATACTTATTCATCACTCACCCCCCACTCTCAGTATTTTTCCTAACAATTTGTTTCATAGCAGATCCTTCAGAAGAAGCTTGATCGCTTGAAGGAAGATTAATCAAGATGAACAATCAAGAGGGAGTAACATAAATCATGCCACCAATGTTTAATGGATCTAACTTGGTTTTATGGAAAGTCAGAACACGAGCTTATCTGCAGTCACTTGGAGTTGATGTTTGGGGAATAGTGGAAGGAGGCTATCAATATCCATCATCCATTCCCTCAAATGAAGCAAAAAACAAAAAGTATGAGACCAATGCAAAATATGCAATGCTCTATTGGGAAGCTTGGCATAATAAAAATTTGTAAAGGTCATGTAGGTGAATACCGCAAAGGCTATATGGGACAAGATCATCCAGATTTATGAAGGTGACTCTAAGGTAAAGAGTGACAAAATTCAAACCTTTCAAGTTTAATATGAAACGCTCAAAATGCATAATCATGAAACTATTGCAATTTTATTTCTTAAGGTAGATGATATAGTTAATTCAATCAGAAATCTTGGTGATGAAGTAAAATAATCAATGCTTTTTGAGAAAAACCTAAGATATCTAACCGTAAAATTTGATTCAAAAGTCTCTACCATCGAAGAAATGCAGGATTCGAAGAACCTTACTGTTGAACAACTTCATGGGATCTTAACAACTTATGAAATGTGAAAAGGGGGTCTTTCAAATATCAAAGAAGCAAAATTCAAATCTACTTCTAAAGGAAAAGAAAAGGAGGAGCTTAAGGAATCAAGTTATGTATTAGATG
This sequence comes from Pinus taeda, assembly GCA_000404065.3. Classification (NCBI taxonomy): domain Eukaryota; kingdom Viridiplantae; phylum Streptophyta; class Pinopsida; order Pinales; family Pinaceae; genus Pinus; species Pinus taeda. The sequence goes on from APFE031124490.1 coordinate 105,773, forward strand.
AAGAAGAGGCAAACTTTGTAAAGAAACTCCAAGTAGGAACTAGCAAATTTAGAGGTAAGATTCCTTTCAAATGTTTTACTTGTGGAAGATTTGGTCATTATGTTGCTAAATTCCCTTACAAAGAAAATCATGAGAAAGGGAAAAATTCTAAAAAAGTGATTAGGTGCTCAGTGTTTAGCTCAAGAATCAAAGTTCTCATAATGGCTTGAAACCTGAATGACCACATCCATCTTGGGAAAAAAATCCTAACACAACTCCTTTCGTTGAAAACCAAGTTCGTATGAGAAAGTTATTGTGTTCTGGTCACTTTTCTAAACAGGTGAAATTTGCAAAAACAAATGCCCAGTCACTACACAGTCAGAAGTCCGTACTACTAAAGTGGCAGGTGACTACGCATGCTCAACATTGGTCAACGACGAATCAGGGATGGACAAGTAGAACTATTTGGTTGGTTTTCACAAGGGTGTGTTAGTGCATCCTTATTGGTTCATTTATGGGCCAATGGAAGAATGCCATGTGGAACCTCCCAAAGTTTGGGTTGGATGTTTACACAGTTGAGAAAAATTTGTGTTGGAGGTCGGGTCGAACTCGTGACCTCCCCGACCTACCTTCCCTTTGCCTTAACTGCTTGCTCTATTGGGTAGTTATTACCCGCCCTTGTCGTCAGGAAGTGTATGATATATGGAAAGTGATTTTCCACGACATGCACTGGAGAGAGTTGTTAGTCAGTTAGTCCTTCCTCCAAATTAGTAGGCTCCTCTCCTATTTCAATGCGCGATAGATTACCTAGCCCTACATTCAATTGTCATGGCTTCAAAATGACTTTGAAATCATATTCCTGAAATAGCAACAACCATCTTCATATTCCCCGCCTCCCCACCCGCGCAAAAAAAATAGGCTTGTCAACCAAGTACTTTAATGCAGAATGGTTTGTATGCATCTTAAAGTGTCCACCTTGCAAGTAGTGTCTGAACTTCTAGAGTGCATATACCATATCCAAACCTTCGCACTCTATCGTTGAATAATTCCTCTCAGCTTTAGAAAACTTCCTACTCTCAAACGCTATAGGGCAATTTAACTCTCCCTCATCGACATATGTTAATACTGCCCTGAGTGCAATACATGACGCATCTACATGCACATGAAATTCCTTGTTTCAATCCGGGAAGACTAGGATTGGCGTACCATATTTTCCTTTAACACATCTAAGCTTTGCTGACACTCTTCATTCCAACAAAATGTAGCATCCTTCTTTAGCAACTTCTCCATCAACATGATAATCTGGGCATAACTCTTGATAAAATTTCTATAGTATCCTGTATGCCCCAACGTTGCACATAGTTGTTTCACACTTCTTAGCACCTCCAAATTAATTATAACTACTATCTTAGCTGGGTCGACCATTAATCCTTGTCTTCACACCACATGGCCCAACAAGATTCCTAAAGGAACACAAAACAAAAATTTATTCAGATTGTGCGTGATCTGATACCTTCGGCATGTATCCAGCATCAAGTGTAGGCTATCTACATGGCGGTTCACGAGACCAAACACCATCAAATCGTCAAAGTATACTTCCAGAAACGTGTGAATGAAGTCCTTAATTGCCACGATGACTACACATGAAAAGATCGCTGGTACGTTCTTCAGTCCAAAAGGCATTACGATATACTGAAAGCATCCCCACTGAGTTGTGAAGGTTGTCTTACTTCTATCCTCCACCATAATCTTTATCTGATGGTACCCGAAAAACCCATTAGTGAACGAATATGCCTCTTGTCCCTGTACATTATCCAACACTTCATCGGTGAATGGATTCAGAAAATTACCATGCAAGCAAGTGTCATTCAACCTTCTGAGATCTACACCTATCCTTATTTCATGTTTCTGCTTCTTTCCCTGAACTACTATTGGGCTCACCCAATCAGACTCTTCCACTAGTTTGATAATACTCGCAGCAAGCATTTTATCCAACTCTAAGTGGACCCTTTCTATATACTTCAGATTGAGGTGGTAAGGCCTTTACTTGATCAGCTTCGCGTTTGGTTCCAATGTAATTTTCATAACTCCAGGTCCCCTATTATCCCCTTTAAGTCTGAGAACTCTGTGGGAACAAGTCCTAATATTCATGGAGCAACTCAGTGACCTTATCTACCATAGCATCATCCAAGTAGTCCTCTACATTCACAAACTTCGGCTCCGCCTCTGTCCTGATGTTTACTTGTCTTTTTTTCAGAAGTGCGGTGATGTCTGGAATTCTATTTGTAGCCCCTCAACTTCGCGGTGTCCCTCCATTTCTTGGATATTAATGTTCCTCGGATCCTTATCTTCTTCTTCAGTAGTCACATTGTAGCACTCCAGGGCATGGTGCAATAGGGTGGTCCAATATGGTTGAATCAAATCCAAGTGATCCTGTGGTATTATGAATATCACTGCTTTGACCTCCTGCAATGCTTCATCAATGCACTCAAATCCATCTTCAAAGATGAATGTCATCAAGAATCCCTGTCTCAAAATATCCCATTTGTCCGTGCCATGGCGGGGCTCTGTGTCCAAGCACTAATTCATAGGTATCACATCTAAGGTGTGACAGAACAGATGCACTCACTCTGGTTATGGTTCCGCTCCATAAGCATTGGTCAATTTGGCTAAGTGATCACATGGATCACTCCTTCCATCACACTTCTCTGTTAAGCGTACCTTTGAGTGACCAAATTGCACCCTTATCATTATTCTATATCCGCGCCATCCATTGAAGTTGTCTTTATGCGTATCCCACCATCTTGCAGGCACAATTCAAAGTCCAAGGATTGGAAGCGATGCTTCTCTGACACTTCCCTTTCAAATGCATCCATAAATTTATCAATGTCAATTAAACCATGGTGACCAAGTCTGATGTGCAGGAGCTTTCACAGTCCCATCCAAGGCATCCATTAGCTATCAAATTCACCCAATCTTGATCTTGAACCATTATCTTATAAATCTAATCCAAATCGTCATCAATTTCATAAGCGTGGACTGGTTCAGTGTAGCGTGGTCCTTTTGTAGGGTCTAGTGGTACTAATACGTGGAGTGACTTTATTCCAAATGAAATAATTTGCTTCTTGAAATTAATCACCCCATTCATGTCGATAGCCTAGTCGATCCCAGGGAATGCAAGGTAGGGATTTCTATCATCCACAATCTCTATTACTTCAAAATCGGCCAACGAACTTGCGCCTTCGATATTGACTGTCAATCCCTGTAATCTTCCCATGGGGATAACCTTTTTTTGATTCGCCATCCTCAATTGAATAGGAGACCACTGTAGTGTAGGTCTCCCCATTCTCTCCCATGTCTATTTAGGCAAAAAATTCATGTCAGACCCTAGATCTAGAATGACTTGATCCATATCATACTATCCTATCTGTGCGGTGAGTCTCATCTCCTGCCCTATCCTTGCCTTATGCTTACAAATCTTCCTGACCACGTGTGGGCCATCTGAGGTAATACTAGAACATTTATTGATCAACTCCTGTAACCCCTTGAGGGAATTGCTATCTTGAAGCAGCTTCATACAAGTCTCCAAAAATGTAGTAAGCATGGAAGAGTTCATTTGTTGAGACTGTTTTATCCTTACTTCTTGAGGTAGAAGCCTCAATGAATATTTTCTTTGCTTCCATGAAGTTTTCCTTCGTGCGCTCCAAATAAAAGCCAACCTCCTTTTCTAGAGCTTTGTGGACCCACTCAATTTCTTCATTCTTCTCTCCCTTGTCTTTATCAGTTGTCATTCCACTTCATAGCACGATGTTCACATTAGGATCCTCTTCGTGGGGTTCATCCCTCATCATCTGCAGATTATGGTTAGGTTGCTAAAGTTGTGCCCCCTTTTCGTGTATCTTAGCTAATAATACAAGGCAGTATTCTATTGTGTGGTCAAATTAAGTGAAATATCTGCATGATAAGCATGTCGGGTTTGTGCATTCTCATGCATAGTGTCTTGGTCCCCCACAGTTGTAGCAAAACACTTGTCCTCAACCTCTACCAAGTCCTCTTGCACCCCGGCCTTGTCTGCGGTCCTGTAATCCTCCTCGCGCGCTCTCAGTGCCTTGATCTAGAGGTCAAGTTTTGGCCTGCACTCTATAAGCGAGTGTTCTATCCATCATTATCTGATAGCTATGACAGTTACGCTCATCATGACCCATCATATGACAAAAGTTGCAAAAGAGTCATTGCGGTGTCTGTACAAATTTCTGCAGCAGGTGACAATTATCTCTCACATGTTTTCTAGCCACCTAACAGATAGCACACCATAGTGCGAGCCTTGTACTTGGCCCTGCTTGAGCTTCTGGCCTCACAGGCATTGACCCTCCTGCTGTAACATAATTCACAAAGACTAGGTAGTGATCTTTGTCATGCCCCTAGCTTTTTCATTTCAGGCACGAAAATTCTTCCCACACCTCTAGCCGAACCTCTCTATCCTTCTTCAGACTTTGAAACTCTAGGGAAAGGTTTTGCAACTTCGCATGAATTTTCTAAAATCCTAAATTAGCATATTGCATCGACGTTTCAAGCAATCTCATTGCAATATCCAGGGCTTCTGCCTGGGTCCCAATCTTTTGTTGTGATAGAGAAACCCGTTAGATGAGGCAAGAGCGAAGCCACAAAACATTTGAAGTGCTGCCCATTCATAAGATTCATGTTGGCTTTGTGGATCATGCAATTCAACCTCTGATCCAAATCCTAGGGTGTTTCGCCAGGCTTCATCGTGATCTCCTTGAATCCCACAATTGATTGATCTTTAGACTTAGGCCTACTGAACTCCTTATTCAGCGTGGTTTGAATTTATGCTAATGAAGCCATCGCGTTATCAGTGTAATACTAACATTTCTTTCTTCATCTAATCGTTCATTATACCTTGAGCCTCCCATACGTCCTTCGCGACGAACCAAAATTGGTCTGGGTACTCTGTTCCTGACCCCTTGAAAACAAGAAACTTTACTGCATTTTCCATATTGAACAATGGTGGAGGTGGTGGCGTTGTGGGCGGAGGTGTATGGGTTGGCAGCCAAGATGGCGGTGGTGTGGGTGGATGGGGTATTTGTGGAACCCTTGTCTTATCAATTGAATGATGCTCTGCAGAGAAGCATGTGTTGTTTCCTCGTCATCACTCAAAGGAGGTCCAATCAGTGGGCTATATTCAGGGCCTATTTTCCCTTTGTCCCTAAATATTATTCCAATTTGCTTAGCTCCAAACATCAAGATAACTGCATAACCCACTTTTCACACAAGAGCATCTTAATCCAAGTATTTAAAGAACTTAAATACTTACCTCGTTGTCCCTTCAAGAAGCAATGGTTTGATTTGTTGTAACTGATCGAGGTATCAACCGTGAACTCTGTCATGAATCCTCCTATGATATGATCGAACTAATGATTGCCAACGCATGTGATCTTATTTTCCAAGGCTTCCTAACTCTGCACTAACGCCAGAGTCCACACTATCAGACAGTCAAGCCTCCACCTTCATTGACCATTTTCCAATTTAGCGATCGACTCATATAAATCAACTGGGAAGGAGCAGAAGAAGAATTAGTGTATCTTTGTGTACAAATATCTGTCCAACCACTATTCTTTCATCAATCATGGATTTTTGTTTTCTTGCGCAACGAATTCGTGGATATTTCTATCCAACTAGTCTTCAATTTCCTTAGTTGGATTCTAGTGATGTAACATCACACATCCCTTTATGTAGATCCTGGTCTCAACAATGGAACTAGTTGTTTGCTTAGTGGGCCCTAACTGAGGTTCAATGTTAATTAGCCAAGAAAATACCTACACTGCTCACCCTCTCGGCATCAATCCGCGGAGCATGGACTGAAGTCTCACTCGAAGCAGTATGGGGGGATGCAGCAACCAAGTTTCCACACCCAAAGATGGTAGTGATTTTGTTTTACACCCTAAACCTACCTTCGCAGAGATCGATAAGCCCTCTAGAGCTTATCGATATACTTCTCTTATCTAGCTTCTATACCTTCATGAAGGTCTGCAATCGTCCTTTGCGAACCCTAAATAGGTGATTTATATACTTACATGCTTTTGTGAATTTTCTTACCTCTATATTTACCTCGATCAACTTAAGTATCTGATAACTTCAACATGCATTAAGATAATCTTCACGTGAATAGATATTATTACTTGCGTTCATATAACAAAGTAAAACATATAGATTCACACATCAAGATAGCATTAAATTATAAATCCAATATTCTCCATAACATAATCACATGCATTCATAAAAAAAGTAAATAGATCAACACATGTAATTCCAGCATAATCCTCTTTATTAATGCTTCATATCTTCTTTACAGACTCTAACTATCCTGCACACACAGCTACAAGAGTCCATGTACTCAGTTGTAGATGTTTACCCTAGGCCTCTACGCACACAACTACAGAGCTTCTTTCCTATGATAAGACTCTTCACTCTTAGCCCTCACAGACCCATTACATAAACATCCAAGAACTGAACTCAACTTCCTTAAACTCTTCTAAGACTTCCCTTTTTATACAATCCCATGGTCTGCAGACCATGGGTAGATCTCCTAAAGCTGACATGACTTACATAAATGAAGGGCGGAAACCCTTTATGACACTTTACGTCTTTGCGCTCCATGACCATGAAATGTGGAGACTTTACACCTTTTACACAAAATCTTGTGCTTTCTGCCCCAAAACATGCGCTTTTAACCCCAAAAATGACCCTAGGGGACCTTGTCCCAACAACTAGAATGGTTGGAGAGAGTTCTAAACCTCCACATGGAGAAGGAAGCTCAGAGGACAAAAAATATGAGAAGGAGGATTCCAAAGGGAATGGTAGAAATCCACCGCCATCTCCACCATCCTCATCATCTTCATCATCTCACACAACATCATCTTCCACCACCACCACTGAAACTGCCCATACTCATTCAAAAACTACAGAAGGAAAGACTCCTTTACTAAAATTGGACATAAAATCTGAACTTCGCATGTACAATGGAGAGGTGAATGCAGAAACATTGGAAAACTAGATTCAACAGTTGGAGGTATACTGCAGAATTCAAAACCTTCAAGAAGATGACATAAAGATCCAGTTGGCTTCAATGAGGCTAGAAGGAGCTGCACTAGTTTGGTGGGAAGGAAAGACTCAAGAGGAAATGAGAATCCATGGTAAAATATCCATTACTTTGCTTGAATTTTTTTTCTTCAACTAAAAGATAGTTTTATCCTTTAGCCTATATGAAAAAACAATTATGAGTTGGCAGAATTTTAGGTAGCTTAAAGGCCAAACAGTCCAAGATTATACACAAGAGTTTAGGAAAAGGGCTTTGTTATTAGGAGTGAATTTGAATTCCCAAGATACACTGTTGAAATATATTGGGGGTTTACATTCCTATCTAAAACATACTTTTCTTATGTTCAATCCAAATAACTTAGATGAACATAAGACCTTGAATATAGAGGAAAGAACATCTAGAAAGAGGGTAGTAAGCGGAATCCATTCAAGGGTAAGGAGAAAGAAAAGGGTATAAAATGGAAGGGAAAGAAAAATGCAAGTGTGAAGAAAGAAGGGGATAAAATCACATGCAAACACTATTCCAAAGAGGGGCATGATGAAGCCCATTGCTAGAAATTGCATCCCAAATTAAGGCCTAAGAAACAAAACAATAAGGGAAAACAAAAGATGAACACTACCACACAACATGACCTTGGTTTGGATTCTAGTGATGAGACCAAGATTTCAGCCATGGTTACAAAAGGAAAGGAAACTATTGCAAGCAATAGTTCACCACATAGTCAAAACAATGCTCCAAATGAACAGTCAAGAATAGAGTTGTTTCATGTAAGAGTGATTTCAAATCATACAAAGATTGATGCATTATTTGATCGTGGGTCACAATCAAACTTGATTTGCGAAAAATTGGTTAAAAAAATAAACCTTCAAACACTACCTCATCATAAGCCATATCCATTGGGTTGGATAGTTAACAATGCAAACTTATAGGATACAAGGAAGTGTTTATTCAAGTTCGCCATTACTGAAAAATTCATTGATGAAGTTGAGTTAGATGTAGTTCAACTTGACATCTCAAGGGTCATTTTGGGTAGTCCTTATTTGTATGATAGGAAAGTATTATTTTATCGCCATGACAACAAATATATATTTCTCAAGAATGGGGTGGAGTACATAGTGATAGCCCATCGAAAAAAGTTGAAAATTTCTTTTGTTAATGCAGGGTAGATGAAGAGACTAGTAAATGCAGGTAAAAATTTTGTGCTTCTCATGATCAAGAAAAAGAAATATATTGATTATGAATCTTTTAAAGGTTGTGATGATAAATTGAAATCTGATTTGTTTGATGTGGTAAGCAAGCATGGAAAGATGTTTTAGGAAACAAAGGGGTTGCCTCCCAAGAGAGGAATTCAACATGAGATTCAGTTGCAACACAATGTTCCACTTCCGAACATTGACGTGTATCGCATGCCTATTATGGAGAACTTGGAAATCTGAAAGAAACTTCAAGAATTTTTTAGCAAACGTATCATACGCCCATCTACTTTGCCATGTCGTTCGCCCATTTTATTGGTGCCAAAGAAGGATGGAACTTGACGCATGTGTGTGGATTTTCGTGCACTGAAAAAAATCACGGTAAAGAATCATTATCCACTCCCAAGAATTGATGATTTGCTTGAGCAGTTGAGATATGCAAAGTATTTCACTCAGTTAGATTTACGAAGTGGATATCATCAAGTTAGGATAGTTGAAGAAGACATTTGGAAAGCTACATTTAAAACTAAACAAGGATTGTTTGAGTGCCTTGTTATGCCTTTCGGTATTACAAATGTTCCAACTAATTTCATGAGGGTAATGAATGATGTATTGAGAACATTTCTAGATGATTTGTTCATTGTCTACTTAGATTATATACTCATATTCAGTAAATCTAGAGATGAACATGTCATGCATGCAAACAAAGTACTTGATGTCCCGAGAAAAGAACAATTGTTTTTAAATATGTCAAAGTGTGAATTTGGCAAGACTTCTTTAGTTCATTTGGGACACATTGTTGTAGGAGGTGAGCGGAAGATAGGCCCCTCTAAGGTTGACGTCATTTTGAATTGGCCCAAGCCCAATACAGTTACAGTGGTAAGAAGCTTTTTAGGGGAAACACAATATTGGAGAAAGTTTATTGCTAATTTTTCTTCCATTGCATTTCCATTACATGCATTGACAAGTGTCAAGAAAGTCTTTAATTTGGGAGATGTACAACAGAAATAATTTGGTGCTTTGAAGAAAAAGATAATTTCAGCATCGTTAGTAGCACTTCTGGATCTTAGACAACCATTCGAGATTCAAACAGATGCAAGCACTTATGCCATGGGAGTAGTTCTATTGCAACATGGTAAGCCCATCTCATTTCATTCTGGAATATTTAATGGAGCTGTAACTAACTATCCCACATATGAAAAATACCTTTATGCATTGGTACAAAGTGTTAAGAAATGGAAAAATTATTTGATGGGGAAGGAGACCATCATCCATACCGACCATAAACCATTGCAGTACTTACAGTCCCAATCAATGTTGCAACGGTCACGACATTTTAAATGGATGGGTTTTCTACAACAATTTCATTTCGTTATCAAGTATAAAAAGGGAATCTACAATAAGGTAGCTGATATGATTTCAAGGCCTATTGTAAATTCATCAGTTATACTCAAGTATAATTCCATTTTGCAAAAGAGTTACATAGAACAATATGTAAATGATAGTGACTTTCAAGAAGTATATGCAAGCTTGTGTCAAGGAAATCAAATTGAAGAGTTGCATTATCATGTACATAAAAGTCTGTTGTATCACTTTGGCAAGTTGTGTATTCTATAGGGAGAAACAAACAATATCATAAGGGAGCCACACACTTCATTGATTGCTCGACACTTTGGTGTAGGTAAGACAATATCGAATCCTCGAAGGTATTTGTATTGGCCACACATGTTGGATAATGTTTCTCGTTTCATAAGAGGATGTTCTTTATGTTCTATAAGTAAACCTAGCAATAGGAAACTTGGTTTACACACTCCACTTCCAGTACCTTCACATCCATGGGAGAGTATCTCAATGGATTTTGTAGAAGGTCTTCCATTGTCAATGAAATGTCATGATTACTTGTATGTATTTTTAGACAGGTTTAGCAAGATGTGCATACTAGCACCATGTAAAAAGAAAATTAGAGCTGAACCAATAACTTTTCTATTCTTCCAAAACATTTGGGTTCATTTTGGTCTTCCTACTTCTATTGTAAGTGATCGAGATTCTTGATTTGTTGGGAATTTGATCCAGGTGGATATTGGTGGCCACCTGCCAATTCCACATGGACCCCCACCATTGTCTTTCTCAGCATTTTCAGTTTCCTTAATTGTAGCACAACTTACTATTTTTAGCAGTTTTTCGGGTCCTGAACTTCCGGAGCCGTTTTGAGGCCCTAAACGACGCTTTTTGGGATCCCAGGGGCAACACGGGTCCATGGAACATGGACCGATGTTGCCGTGCCAACAATGATAGTGCTCAAATAGATCTTTCTAATGAGCTATTGTACGCGTCAAACGGAGATCATATGCTAAAGTTACGACCCCGGGAAGTTGATGTACCAACTTACCCCCAAACGGGGCCCACAGTTTGGC
>APFE031124490.1:136304-152921 GCA_000404065.3 Pinus taeda
GTCTCGGATAGATCTTTCTAACGAGCTATCATACGCGTCAAACGGAGATCGTATGCCAAAGTTACGACCCCGGGAAATTGATGTACCAATTTACCCAAAACGGGGCCCACAATTTGGCGTTTCATCTTCTAAGGGTCGGTTTTGGAATGTGAAGGGTTGTCCATTGTTTCTCAATAATAAATAGGCCTTCGAGCCTCATTGTAACACAAGTTCGGAACAGTTCAGAGACATGTAGCACCACATCTCTTCTCAGAGATAAGCTACCATCGCCCTAGCTGGTTTATTTCCATTTCTGGTTGTAAGCATATTTCAGTATTTTCCATTAATGAAATGAAGTATTATTTCGGTTGCATATTTGTGTATATGGTTATCTCTGTATTTTTTTGCGTTCCTGTTTAAATCCGGATCAGTCTTCGATCCAATAGAGGAGGAGAGTTTAAATTGGATGAGTTTTTTGAAATGTGTGAACGACATGGTATTAAGAGGTAGTTTTTTATAGCTAAAACTCCTCGAAAAAATGGAGTGGTGGAAAGAATGAACATAAAAATCCAACAAATGGCACGTTCCATTCTTGATGAGTTTAGAACACCTCATACCTTCTGGGGAGAAGCAACACGTACAACCATAAATATCCTAAAAAAATCTCATATTCGGATAAATAGTGATAAAAATGCTATTGGGATAAAAGGTATTCAAAAACAAACTAAATGAAAATGGAGATGTAATTAGAAGCAAAGCACAACTTGTAAGCAAAGGCTATGCTCAACAAGAAGGAATAGAATTTGGAGAAACATTTTCTCCCATACCAAGACTTGAAGCCATAAGAATGTTCCTTGCATTTTCAAGCTTTCATAATTGGAAATTATATTAAATTTATGTTAAATATGAATTTCTAAATGGATATCTAGAAGAATAAGTTTACAATGAATAAGGTAAAGGGTTTATTCTAGGAAATTATAAAAATATTGTCTTCAAGATTCAAAAGGTTCTATATGGGCTAAAACAAGCCCGATGTGCATGGTATATCTTCAACAACAAGGCTTCACCAAGGGGTCTGCAGATAGAAATATATAAATAAAGATGGATAAAGATAAACTTTTGATATTTTTTTTTTTGACATCATATTTGGAAGAAATGAAGAATATATGAGTCAAGGAATTACTTTAGTTATGCAGAAAGAATTTGAAATGTCCTTACTTGGTGAACTAGCATGCTTTCTTGGTCTCCAATTTTAGCAAGCAAAGAATGGTCTCTTTCTCTCACAAACCAGGTACCTCAAGAAGATTTTGAAGAAATATGGAATGGAAGACTACAAGCCTGTATGCACGCATATGGTAACAAGATGTAATCTTAGTTCACAAGATGATTATCCTTCAGTAAACCAACCAGAACATAGATCTATGATCAACATCTTACTCTGTTGATCAGGTATTTAAAAGGAACTCAATATTTTGGTCTATGGTATCCCAAGGATGCATATTTTTCACTTCATGCTTACACAGATGGAGATTGGGTAGGTAATATTGATGATTTAAAGAGTACTAGTGGAGGATAATTTTATTTGGGACCTTGTTTGGTATCATGGTTCAACAAAAAACAGAGCTCCATTTCTTTAGCTACTATTGTGGTAGAATATGTTGTTGTTGTATCTTGTTTTACTCAACTTCTAAGGATGATGAAAACATTGAAAGACATTCAAATCACTTTTCCTCAACCTATACCTATTCTGTGTGGTAATACTAGTGCCATTAGTATTTCTAAAAATATTGTCATGTACTCATAAACCTAGCATATTCCAAATAATATCATTTTCCAAGAGAACAAGTGCTTGAACAAAATGCCAAACTGGAATATTTTCCCTCAAGGGAATAAGTTGTATATATATTTACACTACCACTTCTAGGTGATTCCTTTGAATATCTCACACAAAAAGTAGGAGTGTGTTAGAGTCGGTCTGGTCAGTCCTCCGTCAAAGATCAAAACTCTTTATGCATTTCATGTTTAGGTGTCCCGCTCCATTCACCCAACTGCATTCCACTAGGGGCATGCCGTAATCTGATGGAGAAGGTCATGCTAGCTAGTCCCCCTCATGTCTGGTTCCTGCTGGCTCGGGTAGTTTGTCAATAGTCATCAAAGCCCATTACAGTCAAGGTTTGGTCCTTTAAAAGACAAAAGTCATTTTCTATGTCTAGGTCTAGGGATTCATCAATTTGGTCTTTGAACATGTCCAGTAAAGCCATGCAAGCCAGAGTGAGGCCCTTACACAATTATGATTTAGAGAGCTTCATCGTCATGTGGATAGACTTCGACTCTTCTTCAAAACTCTGTTTTGAAGAAAAGTCAAACAGTGTCATTTATGACAAAATTTTAAAAAAAGTCGTCAGTTGATTTCTTCAAATGCAGTCATGGTTTCCATGGCCAAATGTTCTATCATGCCATCCCTGCAAAGAGTGCTGAAAATTTCACCATTTGAGCTAAAATTTCAAAGGGAAAGTGAAAATCAGTGTGTTTTAAAGTCAGTGAAAAAGTGCCAAAACACAACATTAGAAAAATGGGTTTTCAAGGAAGCAAAAATTAAACCCATCTCTTCCAAGGCTATATATACAAGTTTTCATCAAAACCAAAGGCATTGTGCTAATCCAAGCCTTGGAGAAACGTTGCAAAGGTGTGAGTGTGAAATTGTGAGTGTTTGAGGGAGTTGGAGGCGGTTTCGAGCACCGCGACGCATATACCCAGGAGCGCAGTGCACACAGAGGGTGCGGCCCACACAGAGCCTGCCCGCAGTTCAATTTTTCTAAGGGCACGACACACACCCAGGGCACGACGCACACAGATAAAGGGCCGAAACAAGTGCCCAATCACTTTAAACTTTTTGTCAAGCCTATCAAATTGAGAGGGAGGCCTTATAACATCACTTGTTCATCAAATTTTAGCAGTGATATGATGGTTGATAGAGATGTTTGAATACAACCAAATGCATAAAATCAACCATAAGAAATCACCAAGAACCACGATGGCTAGGGTTGCTAAAGTGTGTTGTAGTGCCATGGTTCCATTCCACCCATCATTTTCCCCTCACCTACTTTTATTCCCATCCTCCCTTTCTCATTTTTTCCTAATATCCTTGCCCTAAATTACTATCAAACCCTCTCCCATATCCCTCCACTGTTTGGTCAACACAATACCCCAAACCCTACCCTATCAAAATACCCAAACTCCTCCCATATCCCTAAACAAATTTCTCACTATAACCCATGTTCCCATTACATTACTCCCTTCCTAATAGTCCCTGTTTCATTGTTCCCCTTGGTAACAAATATTCCAAAGGCACCCAGCCTCACATCATCATCAAAAGGCAGCCTAATCATAGTCCACACTGCAATCATGACATCACAACATTTGTCAGAGTATGAAATGGAGACATAGAGTGACTCATCCTCAGAAGAGCAGGCTCCTAGGAGGCATCACAAGAGTGGAAAACATGTCAGGGATGAGCTCAGTACCCTCACTGAGCTACAAGCATGCCCTCTTGCCATGTCATGTTTCTAGCACCTAGCATGTTTTGAATTTTGTCAAAGGGTGGCAAATTTTAGAGTCCATCATGAGTTGGCTCGTCTATTTGTGCTTCATCTACATGGAGGTCAGTCTATCTTGGCCGGGGTCACTTTCACATTGACACTCGAAGCTATATCAGTGGCAACAGGTATACCAAATGTTGGAGAACAGTGGCATAAGAGAAGAAGGTGGATAGGCAACACTATGAGCCTTACATCAAGGCCAGATTCTTGAGTGAGCTCACAAGAGTCTTTCCCTTCAGATACTTGAAAGATGAGTATGCTCCACGCATGAGATTGATTATGAAATACTTTAGTTGTGAGGGGAGTTTCTCTCGACTATATGCCTATTACATCCAGTTGCTCATGCACTTTACCAGGGTGAGGATGATGAACCTCCCATTTTTCATATGCAGGAACATAGAGAGGATGAACACCTTCACGCTGCATAAGACCCCTCAACAATAGCTTAACAGTATGTACCACTTTGCTCTTATTCGGATTTTGGTAGAACATCAGTTGGGATTGTAGGGCATTGCTTGGGATGACTTCATCTCCCATGACTTCTTCAACACTTCACAGGTACTATCAGAGCTAGAGCAGGAGATGGGTGGTCCTTCTCATCAGCGTGAGCACCATGAGACCACTACCATGCCAGTTTTTGTTACATATCAGAGAGGTAGTAGGCAATTGTTTGTAGCAGCAAAGCGACTGTTATCTCCACCCAGGGTGGAAGGGGCCTCGCTTCCGGCATCAACGACATAGGTACTGGACAAGGGAAAGAAGCCCGTGCATGATGAGGGACCATCAGGTGTACAGGAGACCGATGTCATCCTCATTCAGGATGATGAGGCAGAGGCGGAGAATGCCCGACTTAGGATGACCATTCAGGAGTAGGGCACGGAGATCCAAGACTTGATACTCAATGTGGAGAGGGCCATATGGATCATCAAGTATCTGGAGTAGAGGAACAAGCAGCTTGAGGACTAGCAGGCCATCATGGAGCTGCAAAGCATACGTGAGAATCGACAAGCTGCCCAACAAAGGAGGATCGAGCTCACTAACTTGGAGCAAGAGATCAACAACGACCGTGAGACCTGGTTATAGCGGGTTAATATACATCTAGGGAGACCACTAGAGAAGTCCAACATAGACAAAACCATACTGAGGAGGATGGCTTGTCATTACAGGGCATGGAACATGAGCGCAGAGGTCTGAATAAGGAGCTTGAAGGCCAAATTGAGCAGAGAAACAAAAGAGGCAAAAGAGAAAGGTAGGCTTCGAATCTTGGCTGAAGCTTCTGTGGCCCAGCATAGTGCCTCTTAGAGAAGCTCCAGCCCAAATTTCAAGAAATTTGGGACAATTTTGGTCACATGGAATTTTTTTGGCACAAACACAGGTTTTTTCTCTATACACGCCGCGCCAACGGCGCGACGCATAGGATTGGGAGCTCCAAACGAGAAATGGTTTGCATTTTTGGATTTAGCATGAAATATCATGACTACTGGAACTCGAGCAAGAGATTTGGGCATGATTTGAGTCTCCAGGAGGTCAAAAACACACAAAAACTGGCCTCACTGCCCTTATTTTGACACATAGGAAGCAGTCTTGGGAGAATGAATATTTGGAGGGGAAAATGAGCTCCAAATTTAAAAATTCCACTTGGGTTGGAAAGTAGACAGGACAAGATTTCCAACAAGAACACTTGGGCACATTTTGGACTCCTAAAAGTGCCTCAAAACTGGCCGCAAATTGGCATGGCGCATACAAAAAAGGGCGCGACGCATATAGGAAAAAAGGCCCAAATTGCCTCTATTTCGTGAAATTTCGCTTCACGACTTTTAATAAGTGGGCCCTCTCATCTACACTTCATTTTTAGACACCATAGGCGGCATTTAAAGTACTTTCACTCTAGATGGGCATCTATCCAAGTGGCAAAGGAAGGCAAAGGGTCACCCAAGCCATTAGTCATGTTTGTGGCGCTGCACCTGTAGCTGATGTTTGGCTCTCCACCTTCATTTTGCAATGATTCGAGTAACTCCCCAACCCTTGGGTGTTCTATCTCTTCACGGCACATTTTATATATTGTACGCAAACCATTTGCAAAGGGTTGGTTGGCTTGTAACTTCTGGGAGATTGTGGGAAAGAAAATCTGTTTCTGCATTGTATATTTTTTACAGAGGATTAATGAAAGGCAGTGGCTCTGTTTCATGAGATTCATGTGGTTGTGAGTGTAGAAAATGTGTCTCTTATGTTTCATATGTACCTTGTTATGTTTCATAGCTCATTTCATATTCATTTCCAGTGAAATTTTCTAAGTTAGCTAAGGTAGAATTCAATTTTATTACTCTGACTGTGGGAAAATTTCATGTTCAGTGTTCATTCTTCTCTTGAAAAGGATTCGTGTTGTCCATGCCCTTTTCACCCTCTTAATAAACCTCTCCATTTTGCACTATCTTAAATTAAATTGCTAGGCTTTCTTCCTATCCTGCCTCACGAAGTAATCCATGCCCTTGTATTAAGTTCTCTGTTCATTGAGGTCCATTGGTCCCATACCATCCCACAAACACAGTCATTCATAAAAATCACTTCTTGTATCCATATTCACTTACTAGCCTAAGACAAATATTCTGTAGTAAGTCATCTCAGGCCATTTCATTTATCTATTCACTTAGCATGACTCGGAGAGAGCCCTCTCCTGTTCTGGTAGGGCTAGCTACCAGACTGAGCGTGGTTTGTGGTTAACTTGAATTTTGCCTTCTTCCAGCCTAAGGTGGATTTAGGTGATAACATAGTGGTGACCACACTGGGGACAAAATCAATCCCCTTGCTTCTTGATAATTCTAAGCTTCCGGATGATAAGTTTAAGATTTGATAGGCTGAGTAAAGTTTGCTGTGTCCTTTTTTTTTTCTCAATAGCATGCTGGCTTTTAGAAGATACACCAGAGCTAATCCAGATCCTGACCCTCTGCACATCTACGAAAATCCCAATTTTATTTCAAGAATCCGTCATCAAGAAAGCTCTATATCGCCCGTGCTCAAATCCCATTCATGCCCAGACATTTTTGAGTATATTGAAGAGCTAGAGTTTGATGATCAGTTTGAATTATTGTTGCTCGAAACCAAGTCTGAAAGAGCGGTTGACTCTACTGTCCACAATCCAGAGTTTCTTGTAGACTTGGAGACGGAAAGGGTTAACCGGTCTATTGATAACTAGATAGTAGCTCAGCTTCAAACTCCAATTGCTAGCCCCTTAAAAACTGTGCACACTCCTCCAACACCTCCGAGGACAAATCCACCAAGAGTGATGGTTGCCCATTTTGCACCTCTTGTTTTGCCTCAAGTTTTAGATGAAATTTCCGCTGATTACCAAAGCAAAATCCCATTTTTTGATGGCACTCCTAATGGCATTACTGCTCAGCAACATGTGGACAGAATGGAAGACTTCTATGAACTTCATGAGATCGATGCGGAGAATGTGGCAATGAGACCTTTTTTACAAAAATTTGCAAGTGAAGTGAGGAAATGGTTCAGAGGTTTGTCAGCTACTCGTATCGCTACCTTGGCTGACCTACAAAGACAATTTTTAAACCGTTGGGAAGTGAAAAAGAATCCTCTTCAAATTCTGGCTGAATATGAGAAAATCAAGAGAAATGCTAGTGAGTCGGTCCAAGATTATTGCATTAGATTCAATACACTTTATAATGAAATTCCAGATAATCTAAGGCCACCTGTGGGACTAGCCATGTTGGAGTTCTCGGATGGTTTTGATGCTGACATGGCTTATCAATTGAGAGAAAGAGAACCGACCACAATGGAAGACATGCAGAAGATAGTGGTCAGCGTTGAAGCAAATATGCTAACGAAGAGAGCTAGAGCTAAAGCAGAGAAGAAGGTCACTGCAAAGGAAGAATCTTCGTTAGTAGATCACCTACTTCAGAAGGTAGAGCAGATGCTTGAAAGAGTGAAACTTGACAAACCGGAGCCACAAGTTAGAAATCCTAACTTGCGTGGGTAGCAACAACCATCGTATAGAATAAGACAGAGAGATCAGCGAGCCCAAGAGCTGATTGCACAACAGCCAGTACAGACACCTTTGCAGCAAAACTTTTGTGCATGGACAAGAATCGAATGAGGACGGGAATGTAATAGGCGAAGAAAATCACCTCTTTACTCTTGATGATTTGCCTATTTATCTCACTGAGGAGGAGGAGTATGTAGAGAGTTCAGCTACACACAAAGATGTAGATTTCATTCTGGCAAGCGACATCATCTTGGAGGAAGAATCAGATGAATACCAAAGAGGCTACATGAATTCGTTGTCTGCCCAACAACAGCGATATGCACTTAGAAATATAGATGTGCCGGTCAGACCCATTCAAAAAAAGAAGGATGTGGAAGCGTCAAAGAATGATTCAGCAGTTACATAAAGGAAAGGAAAGGAGGTGGTTGATCTGGAGAGTAGCAAATCACCATTAGTTGAACAATCACATCAGCATGTTGCATCGAAAGAAAAGGAAAGGAAAGAAATCCCAGTCAAAGAGGTAGAAAGGATTCCCACTTTCAATTTAGAGAATGAGATTTCTAAATTGAATATATCCATCCCCTTGACTGAAATATTGAAGAACAACAGTTATAAAGGACAAGTATCTAAAATGTTGAATTTGGAACCAATGTCCGACATGGTGAATGTCGAAGATTATCAACCTGAAATGATTTTTGGGCCAGCATCAAATGGTGAATCTCCTGATAGTGTTATGCCACCGTTTTACATCAGTTTAAGGTTGCATGATTTTGTGTTTACATAACACCATGTCCGATTCAGGAGCTTCTCACAATCTCATGCCCAAGGCAATCATGGATAAGCTTGGTTTGGACATCACCCAGCAATATCATGATCTCTATTCGTTTGATTCCAGCAGAGTAAGATGTATAGGTCTCATTAAAAACTTAGTTGTAAGTTTGGATCAGCTCCCAGTGAAGAATGTTTTGATGGATGTTGTGGTAGCAGACATTCCTCCAAGGTTTAGCATGCTTCTCTCCAGGTCTTGGGTAGCAAAACTGAAAGGGACACTACAGCTAGATTTCTCCTATGCAACGATTCCAGTGTTTGGACAAATGAGGAAATTGTGTCGGGAACAAAAATGAAGTACATGATCACAAGCAAGGAGAAACCAATAAATCATCCAATTAACTATGTACATACAGATTTAGAGTCTTTTGTTTTGTATTCAGATAGTTTGAATGGTATAGATAGTCAGTTAGTAGAAGCAGATGATATTCCGAAAATAACAGAAAATTTCAGAGAATTTTTGAAGAAAGAAGAACAAGAACAACAGAACACCGTTGGGAAATCAACTGAAAGCAATGGAAAACAAGTAGACAAGGCACAAGAAACAAATTTCCAACACTTGCAAGAGGAGGAAGAAGGTTTGTGGACCATGGATTTCAATGGAGTAGTGGGAAATGTTGGCGCTGGAATTGGAATTTTGGTGCGTAGCCTTTTCTCCGCCCCAAACAAAGTCCCTAGTAACGTGCGGGTATGCTCTTACAAGTTGGCTTTTGAGTGTTCAAATAATGAAGCTGAGTATGAAGCTCTGATTGCTGGCCTAAAGATTCTAAGAAAGTTGAATGCTAAAAGGATTTCAGTATATGGTGACTCCGAATTGGTTATCAAGTAGGTCAGAGGCAAATATCAAGCAAAGCATCCCAGGATGCAGGCCTACCGTAATGCAGTCCTAGACATTTTGAAATTATTTTCAAAATAAACCTTGACATGTGTGCCTCGTATACAAAATAGTGTTACTGATGCTCTTGCCAAGGTAGCACGTAGTTTGAAGATCCCTATGAACTCTAGCAACACATTCAAAATTCATGTGAAGCGTCATCCAACTGTTCCAGAACATCAGAGATATTGGCAAGTGTTCCAAGATGATGAGGAGATTGATGATTTTCTGCAAAACAAAGGCAAGTTCAAAGAGACCTCAATTGATGAAGAAAATGACGATGGCAAAGGTAATGGTACATATGAGATGCAGATCAATGAAATGGACGTGTTCCAGCTGAAGAATAACGTTATTCCCAAAGGCTTGATACCTCTAGAAGAACTCTTTGATCAAGATGATGTAGCCTGTAAGCCAACATTGCAGCCAACAGAGAAGGGTGTGGAAGAAGTCAATATCGGGACAACTGCAAATCCTAAATTGGTAAAATTGTCCAAAGCACTACCGCCAAAGATCAAGGATAAATATATCAGCTTAATGTCTTCATTTGCAGATGTGTTTGCTTGGGACTATTCTGACTTAAAGACATATGACACCAATATAATTCAGCACACTATACCCATCAAGCCCAATCAAAAACCATTTAGACAGAAGTTGAGAAGGCTAAACCCAAAGTTGCTGCCATCTATTGAAAAGGAGATCAACAGGTTGTACAAATTAGGGATCATTGTGCCAATCAGATTTTCAGATTGGATCTCTAACTTGGTGCCCGTAAGGAAGAAGACAGGTGAGATTTTCTTATGCATTGATTTCAGAAATCTCAACAAAGTTTCATTGAAGGACAACTATCCACTGCCCAAAATGGACCATATACTTCAGCGAATAGTTGGAGCATCTCGTATGTCACTGCTTGATGCTTATTCCAAATATAACCAAGTTTCTGTCCATGAGGATGACCGAGACAAGACAACATTCACCACTACATGGGGAACCTTTCATTACGCTAAAATGCCTTTTGGTTTGAAGAATGTGGGTGCCACATTTCAGCATGCAATGGACTTGGCTTTTGCAAATGAGAAGGATGTCTTTTTGGTGGTGTGTTTGGATGATTTGACGGTGTTTTCCAAATCTGATCAAGAGCACATGTACCATCTTAAAACTGTCTTCCTAAAGTGCAGAAAATATGGCTTGTCACTGAATCCAAAGAAAAGCTTGTTCGCCATGGAAAAAGGCAAACTACTCAGGAATATTATCTCAAAATATGGCATTCGTATTGACCCAGCACGTGTGCAAGCAATTCAGCAAATCGATCTACCTCGGAATAAAAAGGAGATACAATCATTCAATAGTAAGATGAATTTTCTACACGGCTTTGTACCCAATCTGGATGAGCACCTAAGAGAGATGACAAACATGCTTAAGAAGGACAACCAAGTGAAATGGATGGAAGAGGCTGTAAAATCTTTCAATTTTGTCAAATCAGCTCTTTCCTCAGCTCCAGTTCTAGTCAGCCCGGGCTACACGCACGATTTCATATTGTTTTCATTTGCTTCGGAGCATACTATAGCATTGGGGTTATTGCAGAAGAGAGATGATCATGAAAGATCCATTGTATTTTTCAGCAGAGCTATAAGAGATGCAACCTTAAATTACAACATCATTGAGAAGCAAGCCCTTGCACTTGTGAAGACATTGAAATATTTCTTGGTGTATATTCTACATTCTCACATTCTAGCCTATGTTCCTAACGCTGCTATAAAATATGTTTTAGTGTAGACCGATCCGAAAGGAAGAAGAGGCAAGTGGATTGCAACCATGCTGGAATATGATGTGGAAATAAAGCCCACAAGGCTAGTGAAAGGATAGGGATTGGTGAAGCTAATGGCTGAATCAAAATTGCATGCCTTGGACATAAATCTGATCGCTGCTATGTCCGATGAGAATGATAAAGAATCACCAATTCAGGTATCTGAAATGTTTTCTCTTTCTCCATGGTATTCAGATATCATATATGTGCTCAAAAATTTGTCACCACTGTGTGGTATGACTAGAAACAAAGCGAGAACACTCAAGTTGAAGGCTGCCAAGTTTTACATTCTTAATTCTGCACTGTATTGGAAAGATCTTGGTGGCATATTGTTAAATTGTTTGGTGGAAAAGGAAGAAAAGCAAGTCATGGAGGACTGCCACCAAGGAGACTATGGTGGTCACCTTTTTTGGAAGTCAACAGCGAACAAAATTTCGAGAGGTGGGTACTATTGGCCGACATTGTTTGCTGATGTATATAAGATGGTCAAACATTGTCATAAGTGTCAGATTTTCGAAGGAAAGCGGAAATTACAGCCTCTACAACTCAAGCCCACAGAGGGGAGTGCCCCTTTCTAGAAATGGGGTTTGGATTTCATTGGTGAAATTCATCTTGCTTCTTTCGGAAAACATAGATGGATTCTCATAGCCACAGATTATTTCATGAAATGGATTGAGGCAATTCCCACAAGAAAAGCTATGGATGCGGTAATCATTTCATTCCTTGAAAATAACATCTTGTCTCGCTTTGGTTGCGCGAATAAGCTAATCACTGATAACGCAATAGCTTTCAAATAAAAAAGGATGGTAGAGTTTTGTCATAAATATCACATCATTTTGGGTCACTCAACTTCCTATCATCCGCAAGGCAATGGATTGGCAGAATCTTTGAATAAATCATTGGTCAACATAATAAAGAAGCTGGTGGAAATGAATAAGAAGAGCTGGCATAAGAGGTTGGTAAATGCGCTTTGGGAAGATCGGGTCAGTCAGAAAAAATCCACAGGTACGTCACCATTTGAGCTTGTTTATTGAGTTGACATAGTAATTCCTACCTCTCTCATTGCCCCGGTTGTCAAACTTCTTCATGAGGCCGATAGTGAAGAAGATCCCATGCAGAGAAGGTTGAATCAAATGGTCCACTTGCAGCAGACCAGAGAAGAAGTTTTCAAGAACACATCCAAATTGCAGGAGAAAATCAAGAAAATTTATGACAAAAAGGCAAAGGTGGATAAATTTCAGGTGGATGATGTGGTGCTGAAGTGGGATGAAAAAGGAATGAGGAGAAAGGCAAGCACGGTAAGTTCGAGAACCTCTGGAAAGGTCCTTTCAAGATTGCAGCATATCGGGGGTAGAATGCCTTTCTTCTGAAGTAAATGAACAAGGAAGATTGTCTAGAAGGGCTGACCAATGGTCGGCTGCTCAAGCAGTACCATTTCTAAGTTGTTAATGTTGCTTCCACTATCACTGTAAATACCATTTTATTTTGAGTTTAGTTAGAGTTTGTTAAGTTAGCCTTTAAGTCATTTCAATGTCAAGTTTGAGTCATTTTTTTAGTCATTTCTGTTTCATAAATGAATCAGAGTCCTGTATTATTTATCGAAATGATGACTCCATAGCCCAATGGATGAAGGCACTCTCTAGCTCTTCCAGAGATCTATTGTTCTTGGCACCTCCAAGGAGCTACCATCCCCCATTGGAGCCAATGTTAGAGTCGGTCTGGTCAGTCCTCCGTCAGAGATCAAAAAGCTTTATGCATTTCATGTTTAGGTGTCCCGCTCCATTCACCCAGCTGCATTCTGGTAGGGGCATGCCATAATCTGACATAGAAGGTCATGCTAGTTAGCCCCCCTCATGTCTGGTTCCTGCTGGCTCAGGTCTTTTGTCAATAGTCATCAAAGCCCATTACAGTCAAGGTCCGGTCCTTTAAAAGACAAAAGTCATTTTCTATGTCTAGGTCTAGGGATTCATCAATTTGGTCTTTGAACATGTCCAGTAAAGCCATGCAGGCTAGAGTGAGGCCCTTACACAGTTATGATTCAGAGAGCTTCATCGTCATGTGGATAGACTTCGACTCTTCTTCAAAACTTTGTTTTGAAGAAAAGTCAAACAATGTCATTTATGACAAAATTTTCAAAAAAGTCGTCAGTTGATTTTTTCAGATGCATTCATGGTTTCCATGGCCAAATGTTCTATCATGCCATACCTACAAAGAGTGCCAAAAATTTCATCATTTGAGCTAAAATTTCAAAGGGAAAGTGAAAATTAGTGTGTTTTAAAGTTAGTGAAAAAGTGCCAAAACACAACATTAGAAAAATGGGTTTTCAAGGAAGAAAAAATTAAACCCATCTCTTCCAAGGCTATATATACAAGTTTTCATCAAAACCAAAGGCATTGTGCTAATCCAAGGCTTGGAGAAACATTGCAAAGGCGTGAGTGTGCAATTGTGAGTGTTTGAGGGAGTTGGAGGCGGTTTCGAGCAGCGCGACGCATATACCCAGGAGCACGGCGCACATAGAGGGCACGACGCACACAGAGCCTGCCCGCAGTTCAATTTTTCTAAGGGCACGATGCACACCCAGGGCACGATGTACACAAACGAAGGGCCAAAACAAGTGCCCAATCACTTCAAACTTTTTGTGAAGCCTATCAAATTGAGAGGTAGGCCTTATAACATCACTTGTTCATCAAATTTTATCAGTCATATGATGGTTTATAGAGATGTTTGAATAACACCAAATGCATAAAATCAACCATAAGAAATCACCAAGAACCATGATGGCTAGGGTTGCTGAAGTGTGTTGTAGTGCCGAGGTTCCATTCCACCCATCATTTTCCCCTCACCTACCTTTTTTCCCATCCTCCCTTTCTCATTTTCTCCTAATATCCTTGCCCTAAATTACTATCAAACCCTCTCCCCTATCCCTCCACTGTTTGGTCAACACAATACCCCAAAACCTACCCTATCAAAATACCCAAACTCCTCCCATATCCCTAAACAAATTTCTCCCTATAACCCCTATTCCCATTACATTAATCCCTTCCTAATACTCCTTGTTTCATTGGTCCCCTTGGTAACAGATATTCCAAAGGCACCCAGCCTCACATCATCATCAAAAGGTAGCCTAATCATAGTCCACACCGCAGTCATGACATCACAACATTCATCAGAGTATGAGATGGAGACACAGAGTGACTCATCCTCAGAAGAGCAGGCTCCCAGGAAGCATCACAAGAGTGGCAAACATGTCAGGGATGAGCTCACTACCCTCACTAAGATACAAGCATGCCCTCTTGTAATGTCATGTTTCCAGCACCTATCGTGTTTTGAATTTTGTCAAAGGGTGGAAAATGTTAGAGTCCGTCATGAGTTGGCCCGTCTATTTGTGCTTCATCTACATGGAGGTCAGTCTATCTTGTTCGGGGTCACTTTCACATTGACACTCGAAGCTATATCAGTGGCAACAGGTATACCAAATGTTGAAGCACAGTGGCATAAGAGAAGAAGGTGGATAGGCAACACTATGAGCCTTACATCAAGGCCAGATTTTTGAGTGAGCTCACAAGAGTCTTTCCCTTCAGATACTTGAAAGATGAGTATGCTCCACTCATGAGATTGATCATGAAATACTTCAGCTGTGAGAGGAGCTTCTCTCGACTATATGCCTATCACATCCGGTTGCTCACGCACTTTACTAGGGTGAGGATGATGAACCTCTTGTTTTTCATATGCAGGAAAATAGAGAGGATGGACACCTTCATGCTGCATAAGACCCCTCAGTAGTAGCTTAACAGTGTGTACCACTTTGCTCTTATCCGAATTTTGGTAGATCATCAGTTGGGATTGCAGGGCATTGCTTGGGAGGACTTCATCTCTCGTGACTTCTTCAACACTTCACAAGTACTATCAGAGCCAGAGCAAGAGATGGGTGGTCCTTTTCATCAGCATGAGCACCATGAGACCACTACCATGCTAGTTTTTGTTACATATCAGAGAGGCAGTAGGCACTTGTTTGCAGAAGCAAAGTGAGTGTTATCTCCACCCAAGGTGGAATGGGCCTCGCTTCCGGCATCAAAAACACAGGTACTAGACAAGGGCAAGAAGCCCGTGCATGATGAGGGGCCATTAGGTGTACAGGAGACCGATGTCATCCTCATTTAGGATGATGAGGTAGAGGCAGAGAATTCCCGACTTAGGATGACCATTTAGGTGGAAGACATGGAGATCCAAGACTTGATACTCAATGTGGGGAGGGCCAGATGGATCATCAAGTATCTAGAGTAGAGGAACAAGCAGCTTGAGGACCAGCAGGCCATCATGGAGCTGCAAAGCATACGTGAGAATCGACAAGCTGCCCAGCAAAGGAGGATCGAGCTCACTACCTTGGAGCAAGAGATCAACAACAACCGTGAGACCTGGTTAGAGTGGGTCAATATACACCTGGAGAGACTGCTGGAGAAGGCCAACAGAGACAAAACCATACTGATGAGGATGGCTTGTCATTACAAGGCACGGAACATGAGCGTAAAGGCTCGAATAAGGAGCTTGAAGGCCAAATTGAGCAGAGAAAAAAAAGAGGCAAAAGAGCAAGATAGGCTTTGAATCTTGGCTGTAGCTTCTGTGGCCCAGTATAGTGGATCTTAGAGAACCTTCAGCCCAAATTTCAAGAAATTTGGGACAATTTTGGTCACATTGAAATTTTTTGGCACAGACATAGGTTTTTTCTCTATACGCATCACGCCACCGGCGCAACGCGTAGGATTGGGAGCTCCGAACGAGAAATGGTTTGCATTTTTGGATTCAGCATGCAAAATCACGACTACTGGCACTCAGGCAAGATATTTGGGCATGATTTGAGTCTCTAGGAGGTCAAAAACACC
The DNA here is from genome assembly GCA_000404065.3 of Pinus taeda. Lineage (NCBI taxonomy): Eukaryota > Viridiplantae > Streptophyta > Pinopsida > Pinales > Pinaceae > Pinus > Pinus taeda. Next base: position 152,269 of record APFE031124490.1, read on the forward strand.
CAAACAATGGCCTGACTGCCCCTATTTTGACACACAGGAAGCAGTCTTGGGAGAATGAATATTTGGAGGGGAAAATGAGCTTCAAATTCAAAAATTCCACTTGGGTTGGAAATTAGATAGGACAGGATTTCCAACAAGAAAACTTGTACACATTTTGAACTCATACAAGTACCTCAAAACTGGCCTCAAAGTGGTGCAGTGGATACAGAAAAGGGCGCAACACATATAGGAAAAGAGGCCCAAATTGCCTCTGTTTCATGAAATTTCACTTCACGACTTTTCATAAGTGGGCCCTCTCATCTAAACTTCATTTTTTGACACCATATGTAGCATTTAAACTACTTTCACTCCAGATAGGCATCTATCCAAGTGGCAAAGGAAGGCAAAGGGTCACCCAAGCCATTTGTCATGTTTGTGGTGCTGCACCTGTAGCTGATGTTTGGCTCTCCACCTTCATTTTGCAATGATTCGAGTAACTCCATGACCCTTGGGTGTTCTATCTCTTCATGGAACATTCTATATATTGTATGCAAACCATTTAAAAAGGGTTGGTTGGCTTGTAACTTCTGGGAGATTGTGGGAAAGAAACTCTGTTTCTGCATTGTATATTTTTTACAGAGGATTAATGAAAGGAAGTGGCTCTGTTTCATGAG
>APFE031124490.1:155579-200217 GCA_000404065.3 Pinus taeda
CGAAAGAAAAGGAAAGGAAAGAAATCCCAGTCAAAGAGGTAGAAAATATTCCCGCTTTCAATTTAGAGAATGAGATTTGTAAATTGAAGATATCCATCCCCTTGACTAAAATATTGAAGAACAACAGTTATAAAGGACAAGTATCTAAAATGTTGAATTTGGACCCAATGTCCGACATGGTGAATGTCGAAGATGATCAACCTGAAATGAATTTTGGGCCACCATCAAATGGTGAATCTCCTGATAGTGATGTGCCACAGTTTTACATAAGTTTAAGGTTGCATGATTTTGTGTTACATAACGCCATGTCGATTCCGAAGCTTCTCACAATCTCATGCCCAATGCAATCATGGATAAGCTTGGTCTGGACATCACCTGGCAATATCATGATCTCTATTCGTTTGATTCCAGCAGAGTAATATGTATAGGTCTCATCAAAGATTTAGTTGTAAGTTTGGATCAGCTCCCAATGAAGAATGTTTTTATGGATGTTGTGGTAGCAGACATTCCTGCAAGGTTTGGCATGCTTCTCTCCAGGTCTTGGGTAGAAAAACGGAAAGGGACACTACAGCTAGATTTCTCCTATGCAACGATTCCAGTGTTTGGACAAATGAGGAAATTGTATCAGGAACAAAAAATGAAGTACATGATCACAAGCAAGGAGAAAACAATAAATCATCCAATTAACTATGTACATACAGATTTAGAGTCTTTTGTTTTGTATTCAGATAGTTTAAATGATATAGATAGTCAGTTAGTAGAAGCAGATGATATTCCGAAAATAACAGAAAATTTCAGAGAAGTTTTGAAGAAAGAAGAACAAGAACAGCAGAACATCGTTGGGCAATCAGCTGAAAGCAATGGACAACAAGTAGACAAGGTACAACAAATAGATTTCCAGCACTTGCAAGAGGAGGAAGAAGGTTTGTGGACCATGGATTTCAATGGAGAAGTGGAAAATGATGCCGCTGGAATTGGAATTTGGGTACGCAACCCTTTCTCCACCACAAACAGAGTCCCTAGTAACGTGCGGGTATGCTATTACAAGTTGGCTTTTGAGTGTTCAAATAATGAAGCTGAGTATGAAGCTCTGATTGCTGGCCTAAAGATTCTAAGAAAGCTGAATGCTAAAAGGATTTCAGTATATGGTGACTCCGAATTGGTTATCAAGCAGGTCAGAGGAAAATATCAAGCAAAGCATCCCAGGATGCGGGCCTACAGTAATGCAGTTCTAGACATTTTGAAATTATTTTCAGAATACACCTTGACATGTGTGCCTCATATACAAAATAGTATTGCTGATGTTCTTGCCAAGGCAACGAGTAGTTTGAAGGTCCCTATGAACTCTAGCAACAAATTCAAAATCCATGTGAAGCATCGTCCAACTGTTCCAGACAATCAGAGATATTGGCAAGTGTTCCAAGACGATGAGGAGATTGATGATTTTCTGCAAAACAAGGGCAAGTTGAAAGAGACCTCAATTGATAAAGAAAATGACAATGGAAAAGGTAATGGTACAGATGAGATGGAGATCAATGAAATGGATGTGTTGCAGCTGAAGAATAACATTATTCCCAAAGGATTGATACCTCTAGAAGAACTCTTTGATCAAGATGATGTAGCCCGCAAGCCAACATTGCAGCCAATAGAGAAAGGTGTGGAAGAAGTCAATATCGGGACAACTGCAAATCCTAAATTGGTAAAATTTTCCAAAGCACCGCCACCAAAGATCAAGGACAAATATATCAGCTTGATGTCTTCATTTGCAGATGTGTTTTCTTGGGACTATTCCAACTTAAAGACATATGACACCAATATAATTCAACACACTATACCCATCAAGCCCAATAAAAAATCATTCAGACAAAAATTGAGAAGGCTAAACCCAAAGTTGCTGCCATATATTGAAAAGGAGATCGACAGGTTGTAGAAATCAGGAATCATTGTGCCAATCAGATTTTCAGATTGGATCTCTAACTTGGTGCTTGTAAGGAAGAAGACAGGTGAGATTCGCTTAGGCATTGATTTCAGAAATCTCAACAAAGTTTCATTGAAGGACAACTATCCACTGCCCAAAATGTACCCTATACTTCAGCGAGTAGTGGGAGCATGTCGTATGTCACTGCTTGATGGTTATTCCATATATAACTAAGTTTCTCTCCATGGGGATGACCGAGACAAGACAACGTTCAACACTCCATGGGGAACCTTTCATTACGCTAAAATGCCTTTCGGTTTGAAGAATGCGGGTGTCACATTTCACCGTGCAATGGACTTGGATTTTGCAAATGAGAAGAATGTCTTTTTGGTGGTGTATTTGGATGATTTGACGGTGTTTTCCAAATTTGATCAAGAGCACATGTACTATCTTAAAACTGTCTTCCTAAGGTGCAAAAAATATGGCTTGTCGCTGAATCCAAAGAAAAGTTTGTTCGCCATGGAAAAAGGCAAACTACTCGGGCATATTATCTCAAAAGATGGCATTCGTATTGACCCAACACGTGTGTAAGCAATTCAGCAAATCGATCTGCCCTAGAATAAAAAGGAGATACAATCATTCAATGGTAAGATGAATTTCTTATGCCGCTTTGTACTCAATCTGGCTGAGCACCTAAGAGAGATGACAAACATGCTTAAGAAGGACAACCAAGTCAAATGGACGGAAGAGGTTGTAAAATATTTCAATTTGGTCAAATTGGCTCTTTCTCCAGCTCCAGTTCTAGTCAACCCATACTACAGGCAGGATTTCATATTGTTTTCATTTGCTTCAGAGCATACTATAGCAGCGGTGTTATTGCAGAAGAGAGATGATCATGAAAGACCCATTGCATTTTTCAGCAGAGCTATAAGAGACGCATCCTTAAAGTACAACATCATTGAGAATCAAGCCCTTGCACTTGTGAAGGCATTGAAATATTTCCGGGTGTATATTCTACATTCTCACATTCTGGCCTATGTTCCTAATGCTGTTGTAAAAGATGTTTTAGTGCAGATCGATCTGGAATGAAGAAGATGCAAGTGGATTGCAGCCTTGCTGGAATATGATGTGGAAATAAAACCCACAAGGCTAGTGAAAGGATAGGGATTGGCGAAGCTAATGGCTGAATCAAACTTGCATGCCTTGGACATAAATCTGATCGTTGCTATGTCTGCTGAGAATGATGAAGAATTGCCAATTCAGACATCTGAAATGTTTTCTCTTTCTTCATGGTATTCAGATATCATATATGTGCTCAAAAATTTGTCACCACCGCCCGACATGGCTAGAAACAAAGCGAGAACACTCAAGTTGAAGGCTGCCAAGTTTTGCATTCTTAATTCTGCAGTGTATTGGAAAGATCTCGGTGGCATCTTGTTAAATTGTTTGGTGGAAAAGGAAGCAAAGCAAGTCATGGAGGACTGCCACCAAGGAGACTATGGTGGTCACCTTTTTTGGAAGTCAACAACAAATAAAATTTTAAGAGTGGAGTACTATTGGCCGACATTGTTTGTTTATGTATATAAGATGGTCAAGTGCTATCATAGGTGTCAGATTTTCGAAGGAAAGTGGAAATTACAGCCTCTACCACTCAAGCCCATAGAGGTGAGTGCCCCTTTCCAGCAATGGGGTTTGGATTTCCTTGGCGATATTCATCTCGCTTCTTTCGGACATCATAGATGGATTCCACAGCCACATATTATTTCACGAAATGGATTGAGGCAATTCCCACAAGACAAGCTATGGATGTGGTAATCATTTCATTCCTTGAAAATAACATCTTGTCTCGCTTTGGTTGCCCGAATAAGCTAATCACTGATAACACAGAAGCTTTCAAATAAAAAAGGATGGTAGAGTTTTTCCATAAATATCACATCATTTTGGGTCACTCAACTTCCTATCATCCGCAAGGCAATGGATTAACAGAATCTTCGAACAAATCATTGGTCAACATAATCAAGAAGCTGCTGGAAATGAATAAGAAGAGCTGGCATAAGAGGTTGGTAAATGCGCTTTGGGAAGATAGAGTCAGTCAGAAGAAATCCATAGGTACGTCACTGTTTGAGCTTGTTTATGGAGTTAATACAGTAATTCCTACCTCTCTCATTGCCCCAGTTTTCAAACTTCTTCATGAGGCCGATAGTGAAGAAGATCCCATGCAGAGAAGGTTGAATCAAATGGTCCACTTGCAACAGACCAGAGAAGAAGTTTTCAAGAACACATCCGAATTGCAGGAGAAAATCAAGAAAATTTATGACAGAAAGGCAAAGGTGGAAAAATTTCAGGTGGACGATGTGGTGCTAAAGTGGGATGCAAGGAATGAGGAGAAAGGCAAGCACAGTAAGTTCGAGAACCTCTGGAAAGGTCCTTTCAAGATTGCAGCATATCGGGGGCAGAATGCCTTTCTTCTGAAGGAAATGAACGGGGAAGATCTTCCAAGAGGGCCGATCAATGGTCAGATGCTCAAGCGGTATCATTTCTAAGTTGTTAACAGTGCTTCCACTGTCACTGTAAATACCATTTTATTTAAGTTTAGTTAGAGTTGGTTAAGTTAGCCTTTAAGTCATTTCAATGTCAAGTTTGAGTCAGTTTTTTGGTCATTTATTTTTCATAAATGAGTCAGAGTCCTGTATTATTTATCGAAATGATGACTCCATAGCCCAATGGATGAAGGCAATCTCTAGCTCTTCCAGAGATCTGTTGTTCTTGGCACCTCCAAGGAGCTACCATCCCCCATTGGAGCCACTGTTAGAGTCGGTCTGGTCAGTCCTCTGTCAGAGATCAAAACGCTTTATGCATTTCATGTTTAGTTGTCCCACTCCATTCACCCAGCTGCATTCTGGTAAGGGCATGCCATAATTTGACAGAGAAGGTCATGCTTGTCAGTCCCCCTCATGTATGGTTCCTGCTGGCTCAGGTATTTTGTCAATAGTCATCAAATCCCATTACAGTCAAGGTCTGGTCCTTTAAAAGACAAAAGTCATTTTCTATGTCTAGGTCTGGGGATTCATCAATTTGGTCTTTCAACATGTCCAATAAATCCATGCAGGCCAGAGTGATCCCTTACACAGTTATGATTCAGAGAGCTTCATCGTCATGTGGATAGAATTCAACTCTTCTTGAAAACTTTGTTTCGAAGAAAAGTCAAATATTGTCATTTATGACAAAATTTTCAAAAAAGTCGTCACTTGATTTCTTCTGATGCAGTCATGGTTTCTGTTCCTAAATGTTCTGTGATGCCATCCCTGCAAAGAGTGCCGAAAATTTCATCATTTGAGCTAAAATTTCAAAGGGAAAGTGAAAATGAATGTGTTTTAAAGTCAGTGAAAAAGTGCCAAAACACAACATTAGAAAAATGGGTTTTCAAGGAAGAAAAAATTAAACCCATCTCTTCCAAGGCTATATATACAAGTTTTCATCAAAACCAAAGGCATTGTGCTAATCCAAGCCTTGGAGAAATGTTGCAAAGGTGTGAGTGTGCAATTGTGAGTGTTTTAGGGAGTTGGAGGTGGTTTCGAGCAGCGCGACGCATATACCCAGGAGTGCGGCGCACACAGAGGGCACGACGCACATACAGCCTGCCTGCAGTTCAATTTTTCTAAGGGCGTGGTGCACACCTAGGGTGCAGTGTAAACAAACAAAGGGCCGAAACAAGTGGCCAATCACTTCAAACTTTTTGTGAAGCCTATCAAATTGAGAGGTAGGCCTTATAACATCACTTGTTCATCAAATTTGATCAGTGATATGATGGTTTATAGAGATGTTTGAATACAACCAAATGCATAAAATCAACCATAAGAAATCACCAAGAACCATGATGGCTAGGGTTGCTAAAGTGTGTTGTAGTGCCAAGGTTCCATTCCACCCATCATTTCCCCTCACCTACTTTTTTTCCCATCCTCCCTTTCTCATTTTTTCCAAATATCCCTGCCCTAAATTACTATCAAACCCTCTCCCCTATCCCTGCACTATTTGGTCAACACAATACCCCAAACCCTATCCTATCAAAATACCCAAACTCATCCCATATCCCTAAAGAAATTTCTCCCTATAACCCCTATTCCCATTACATTACTCCCTTCCTAATACTCCTTGTTTCATTGTTCCCCTTGGTAACAGATATTCCAAAGGCACCCAACCTCACATCATCATCAAAAGGCAGCCTAATCACAATCCACACCGCAATCATGACATCACAGCATTCGTCAGAGTATGAGATGGAGACACAGAGTAACTCATCCACAGAAGAGCAGGCTCCCAGGAGGCATCACAAGAGTGGCAAACATGTCAGGGATGAGCTCGCTACCCTCATTAACCTACAAGCATGCCCTCTTGCCATGTCATGTTTCCAGCACCTAGCATGTTTTGAAGTTTTTCAAAGGGTGGCAAATGTTAGAGTCCATCATGAGTTGGCCTGTCAATTTGTGCTTCATCTACATGGAGGTCAGTCTATCTTGGTCAGGGTCACTTTCACATTGACACTCGAAGCTATATCAGTGGAAACAGATATACAAAATGTTGGAGAACAGTGGCATAAGAAGAAGGTGGATAGGCAACACTATGAGCCTTACATCAAGGCCAGATTCTTGAGTGAGCTCACAAGAGTCTTTCCCTTCAGATACTTGAAAGATGAGTATGCTCCACTCATGAGATTGATCTGAAATACTTCAGCTGTGAGGGGAGTTTCTCTTGACTATATGCCTATCACATCCGGTTGCTCATGCACTTTACCAGGGTGAGGATGATGAACCTCCCATTTCTCATATGCAGGAACATAGAGAGGATGAACACCTTCATGCTGCATAAGACCCCTCAGCAGCAGCTTAACAGTGTGTACCAGTTTGCTCTTATCCGGATTTTGGTAGATCATCAGTTGGGATTGCAGGGCATTGCTTGGGAGGACTTCATCTCTCGTGATTTCTTCAGCACTTCACAGGTACTATCAAAGCCAGAGTAGGAGATGGGTGATCCTTTTCATCAACATGAGCACCATGAGACCACTACCATGCTAGTTTTTGTTACATATCAGAGAGGCAGTAGGCACTTGTTTGCAGCAGCAAAGCGAGTGTTATCTCCACCCAAGGTGGAAGGGGCCTTGCTTCCGGCATCAGCGACATAGGTACTAGACAAGGGCAAGAAGCCCGTGCATGATGAGGGGCCATCAGGTGTATAGGAGACCGATGTCATCCTCATTCAGGATGATGAGGCAGAGGTGGAGAATGCCTGACTTAGGATGACCATTCAGGAGCAGGACACGGAAATCCAAGACTTGATACTCTATGTGGAGAGGGCCAGATGGATCATCAAGTATCTGGGGTAGAGGAACAAGAAGCTTGAGGATCAGTAGGCCATCATGGAGCTGCAAAGCATACGAGAGAATCAACAAGCTGCCCAGCAAAGGAGGATCGAGCTCACTACCTTGGAGCAAGAGACCAACAACGACCATGAGACCTGGTTAGAGCGGGTCAATATACACTTGGAGAGACTGTTGGAGAAGGCCAACAAAGACAAAACCATAATGAGGAGGATGGCTTGTCATTACAGGGCACGGAACATGAGCGCAAAGGCCCGAATAAGGAGCTTGAAGGCCAAATTGAGCAGAGCAACAAAATAGGCAAAAGAGAAAGATAGGCTTTGAATCTTGGCTGAAGCTTCTGTGGTGCAGGATAGTGCCTCTTAGAGAACCTCCAGCCCAAATTTCAAGAAATTTGGGACAATTTTGGTCACACGGAAATTTTTTGGCGCCAACACAGGTTTTTTCTGTATACGCGTCGCGCCACCGGCGCGACCTGTAGGATTGGGAGCTCCAAACGAGAAATGGTTTCAGCATGCAAAATCATGACTACTGGCACTCGAGCAAGAGATTTGGGCATGATTTGAGTCTCTAGGAGGTTAAAAACACCCAAAAATTGTCCTCACTACCCCTATTTTGACACAGAGGAAGCAGTCTTGGGAGAATGAAGATTTGGAGGGGCAAATGAGCTCCAAATTCAAAAATTCCACTTAGGTTGGAAATTACATAGGACAGGCTTTCCAACAAGCACACGTGGGTACATTTTTGACTCTTGCAAGTGCCTCAAAATGGGCCTCAAAGTGGCGCGAGGCATACAGAAAAGGGCGCGACGCATATAGGAAAAAAGGCCCAAATTGCCTCTGTTTCGTGAAATTTCGCTTCACGACTTTTCATAAGTGGGCCCCCTCATATAAAATTCATTTTTGGACACCATAGGCAGTATTTAAACTACTTTCACTCCAGATGGGGATCTATCCAAGTGTCTAAGGAAGGTAAAGGGTCACCCAAGCCATTTGTCGTGTTTGTAGCGCTGCACCTGTAGCTGATGTTTGGCTCTCCACTTTCATTTGCAATGATTCGAGTAACTCCCCTACCCTTGGGCGTTCTATCTCTTCATGGCACATTCTATATATTTTATGCAAATCATTTGCAAAGGGTTGGTTGGCTTGTAACTTCTGGGAGATTGTGGGAAAGAAACTTTGTTTCTGCGTTGTATATTTTTTACAGAGGCTTAATGAAAGGAAGTGGCTCTGCTTCATGAGATTCATGTGGTTGTGAGTGTAGCAAATGTGTCTCTTATGTTTCATATGTATCTTGATATGTTTCATAGCTCATTTCATATTCATTTCCAGTGAAATTTTCTAAGTTAGCTAAGGTAGAGTTCAATTTTATTGCTCTGCCTGTGGGAAAATTTCATGTTCAGTGTTCATTCTTCTCTTGAAAAGGATTCATGTTGTCCATGCCCTTTTCACCCTCCTAATCAATCTCTCCATTCCTCACTATCTTAAAATAAATTGCGAGGCTTTCCGCCTATATCGCCTCATGAAGTAATCCATGCCTTTGTATTAAGTTCTTTGTTCATTGGGGTCCATTAGTCCCATAGCATCCCAGAAACACAGTAATTCATAAAAATCACTTCTTGTATCCATATTCACTTACTAGCCTAAGAAAAATATTTCGCTATAAGTCATCTTAGGCCATTTCATTTCTCTATTCACTGAGCGTGACTCAGAGAGAGCCCTCTCCTGTTCTGGTAGGGCTAGCTACCAGACTGAAAGTGGTTTGTGGGTACCCTAAATTTTGTCTTCTTTAAGCCTAAGGCAGATTTAGGTGATAACAGAGTGGTCTCTTCCACATCACTTGGTTAATTATTCTGACAGATATTTCATTTTCAATGGGAGTTGAGACTAAAATTACTACAATTTACGTTTTGTACATGGATCACATGAGGAACAGTCACGTATATAAATGAGTTTGGTTCTAGATAGTATTGTATGTTTATCTATGAAAAAGAAACTATAAGACAAACTCAAGGACAAGTTACGGTATATTGTAGTCATAGGTTATGCCATCCTCTGCTTTTAATGTTGACTATTTACAATATGTTGTTCCTCATATGAAACATAGAAGTAATATTGGCTTATGATGGTTTCTATATGACTTTGTTGATTTGATGGTATTTCTTATTGATTAATTTTCTTTTACTGTGAATATGATAAGTCTTAACATTGAACAGATGGAACAGGCTCAGGGGGAGCATTTGTTATATTTCTAATAGTGAATTATGACTTCTTGAGCATTCCTTGTTGCATAAAGATGATCATATTGTTGTTATTATATTATCATAGTACAAATTCTTATATGGTGAAAGATGGTTGTTGATGACTATCATGGTCTTGCTACCTCTCTATTGAGGTCTTTGGTTTTGGTTTTAAATGTCATATTTGTCTCTTGGTGTAAATGTCGTATAAAGTTCCATGACGGAAAATTGTGATATTCAATCAAGTCAATTATGCATGTAATCACTTTGTTTGGGCACTTGATGTAATATTGAGTCAAATATGTAACCTTGTTGTGTTGGGTGATTAATGCCAGCATGACTCCTTGATGATAAAAAAATCCATATTTGGCTGAGTCATTGAAAGATGTATTTCTTTGTATATCTTCATCAAATCTATAGTGCTCATCTCTCCAAAACGAGAACGAAGTCAACATTCCGCATTGGTCAGCCATTTTCCCTTGATGTCAAAGGGGGAGAGAAGCTTGGTGTTTGGATAATTCTTGGTGACTTAGGAAATAATATTGGCATGTCTATAGATGTGCTTACAAGTATTTATAGCTGGTGGTAACCAAACACCAAAGTGGTTACCATCAAGTCCAAAGGGGGAGATTATTAGCATTATAACTAATCGGTTGTCCATGATGTCAACCAACTCGATAAAAATATCAACATGAAGTTAGCAGGATGATTATACATGATAGTACATATGTGACAAAGAGATTGGACAAAGCAATATCAGTTCAAAGATAGAGGAATGATAAAGGTAAAGTGTAGGAAAATATACGTGGTTCTTGTGAAAAAGACCATGTACATATGCAGGTATGGTGAAGCAAAGTCGCGTACAGTGTTTTCACCATAGTATTCTCAATACCAAGGGTCTTTACCATGTTATTGGCCCATAGAAATGATTACGACAACAAATATTTGATCCCATCAAAGAATACCATCGGAATAACTACAAATTTGGCCTAAATTATTGGCTAAGGCTTAAGATGTATAATGAGATGGAGATCAAAGTGATATTTGTGCAAGTTATCGATTATTAATGAATCGTTTGATCTGAAATAGGTGTGCACCAAGGAAAATGAAGGAGGTTAATATATGATAGATTTGAAAGCATTGTAGAGTTGCTTATAAAAATATCATGAATAGAGAAGCAAGAAAACAAAAAATGAGATTGGATTAAATAAATGATCTTATAATACTTTCTCACCTCTCCAAGATGAAATAGAATGTTTCGTGCACAATAAATTTGGGCATAGAGAAAATGAATGTAGAAGCAGAACGAGACCAACTCTTCAGAATCAACAAAAGGTAGTATAGAAAAAGAAAACCATAGAATCTAAAAATTGTGGTTTAGCTTTGTATGTAGGAGATCAAGAAAAATTGTAGTACATTAACAGTGGATGCTCAAAGCATATGACAGGTGATAAAGATAATTTTATGTCCTTTAATGAAATAAAGAAAGAAAAGAATGTAAGCTTTGGAAATAACTCACCTTCTATTGTCAGAGGAAAATGAAATGTTTTGCTAAAATATAAGGTTAAAGTTAGAATGTTTTGTTTGTTGGTGGATTAAGACATAACTTGTTGAGTGTTAGTCAAATGTGTCACCAAGGAAATGAGGTTATTTTCAGATCAAATAATTGTGTGGTACAAAATCTAGATATAGGTAAGATCATAATAAAAGGAACATGAACTCCAAGTAATGTATTTGTCTTGGAAGGCACACAAGAGCGCTGTTCCTTGAGAAAATCAAAATAAAGTTCGCTTTGACACAAAATATTGGGACATCTAAACTTCACTCAATTACACAAGTCAAGCAGAATGGGAGCAGTAAGTGATTTTCCTAACATCTCTTTGCCAGAAAAATGTATATGCAAATCATCTCAATTCAGTAAGCAAATTAGAGTTTAGTTTAATGCTAAATAAGGTACTTCAAGTAAGCCACTAGAAATTATTCATAATGATTTGTGTGTTCCTATGAAAAATAATTCTCCTTGAGGTGAACAATACTTAATATTATTCATTGATGATTTCACTAGAATGTGTTGGATTGGATTATTAAAACATAAAGATGAGCCATTTGATAAATTTAAGGCCTTCAAAGCTTTAGCGGAAAATGAGTTAGAAGTAAAAATCAAATGGCTTAAATCTAGTAGAGGGGGAGAGTTTATATGTGATGATTTTTTTGAATTTTGTGAGCAACATGGTATTAAGAGGAAATTTTCTATAGCTAAAACTCCTCAACAAAATGGAGTGGTAGAAAGAATGAACATAAAAATCCAACAAATGACACGTTCCATGCTTGACGATTCTGAAACACCTCATACCTTCTCGGGAGAAGCAACACATACAATCATCTATATCCTCAACAAATCTCATATTTGAGTAAATAGTGATAAAAATACTTACTATCAAATATTTCATAGTTTTTGGAAGAAAATGTTACATAAAGAATAATGATGATAAACATGGAAAGTTTGAATCTAGAACTGATGAAGGAATCCTCATTGGATACTCTTCTAGAAGAAAATGATATAAATGTTATAATAAAAGGCTTCAAAAGATTGTTGAATGCACTGATTTTGTAATTGATTAAACATTATGATGCCGGCTAAGGCGACAATACCCACAATATGCATATAAAATGCATAATCTCGTCTATCCCAGGAATTTCAATGACGTGCCTAGTCAAACCTTCATTACTTAAGGTTCAAGGCCCCTTAATTGGTCTCATGCGGAACGAGTTAATAAAAAACTCCAATTTGACCGTTTGGTAATCCTTTCTTGTGGAACCCTTTAAGTTGACCCTTCACCCTTTATGATAACTTTAGTTAATTCTATAATAGCACTTGGGATTGAACAAAAATCTATAATTGAACAACACTTGGGATTGAACAATAATCCATAATTAAAAGGCACTTCACCAATTGAACAACAATTCCATAATTGAATAACACTTCATTGATTGAACAACAATTCAGAGTTTTTGGAGGAAAATGATACACAAAGAATAATGATGATAAACATGGAAAGTTTGAATATAGAGTTGATGAAGGAATCCTCCTTAGATACTCCTCTAGAAGAAAATTATATAAATGTTATAATAAAAGGCTTCAAAAGATTGTTGAATGCATTAATGTTGTAATTGATGAATCATCCTAACACCAGCTAAGCCGACAATACCCACAGTATGCATATAAAATGGATAAACTTGTATGTCGTGGGAATTTCAATGACCTTCCTGGTCAAACCTTCATTACTTAAGGTTCAAGGCCCCTTAATTGGTCTCATATGGAAAAAGTTAATAACTAACTCCAATTTTACCCTCTGGTAATACTTTATTGTGGAACCCTATAACTTGACCCTTCACCCTTTATGATAACTTTAGTTAATTCTATAACAGCACTCAAGTTTGAACAACAATCCGTAATTGAACAACACTCAGGATTGAATAGGAATCCGTAATTGAAAAACACTTCGCGGATTGAACAACAATTCTGTAATTGAACAACACTTCACTGATTGAACAACAATTTCGTAATTGAACAACACTTCGCCGAATGAATAGAAATTCCATAATTGAATAGCACTTCACCAATTGAACAACAATTCCATAATTGAACATCACTTCACTGATTGAACAAAAATTCACCAATTGAATAGAAGTTCCATCCCACATTGACTTTCACTCTCCATCGTTGATCTTCTCTCTCCATATCTAATGGTCATCACTTGTCCCAATCACCAAAACAATCTAATCGCCATCCTCCACCGTTTGATCAAGGTATGAGTTGATATAATCATTTAATCCAATAGTTTGTGGGTCTTCAACAAGCACGTGGGTTATCAAGCTCTCGACCTTCATAGTTGACTATGACATAAGCATTTGGATTTGCGATTGATGGCCAAAATTGGTTACGTGACTTCAACTATGATCAGGGTATCCCATACTCTCTACTCCCTCTATTCTTCTTCCGCCGTTAATACCCGTTGATCTAAAAGATCTGACAGTTTCATTCTTTTCTATCCACTTCGAATTTAGGCCATTTCTTAGTGTTCCTGTGGTTTCCGGTTTCTGCCAGGTTTTGGTCTTTAGTTGTTCTGCATCACAACTTCCTCCTTAACTATGCTCGCACCTTTAGGCTTCCTTCACCTTCACTGTAACATTAAACGCTTCCTCCTGTACTATTGATGTGTACAAAGTCGTAACACCACTTTGTTACTCTTCTCTGTATTCCACCTCTAGTTCTGCACCTGTAACCTATATTATGCAAAATAATTCAAGATCATACAAAATCAATATCTCAAGTACTCAACACACATACATGAACTCAAAATCGAGTTGTTTGTATTAATAAACAAGTATTTACATTGTTTCTTCTCTGTGGCTTGATTTCCAACATCAATGGCCTCTATTTCACAATCTACCCATAGGCTTACAATAAATCTCTTCACACTCTAACTCCTAACTAACTAGCTAACAAGTTAACCCCTGACTATGTCTTTTAGGCTTACATTTATACAAAATGATTCTAAAACCAATTCTTGGTTTAGATCCATAAACTTCTCAACAAAACCCTAAAATCTTTTCCTTATCTCTAAGGATCCTCTCTAATCCACAAAATCATGAACTAACTCCTTGTTGGGTCTTAAAAATGTCATTCATTTCCATTACATTTTCACTATTATGTCCATTATATCACCTCCATTTCACCTCCATTTCACTACTATGTCACTACATTCATCCCACTTTCATTATCATTGGGCCACATTTATGTTTTTCCAATCTTTATTAGTTCTTAGCCTTTTTGAGTGAATTTGTGGTTAAAAATTAGAAAATAATGTTAGCTACAGAATGCAACCTGATTCCGCAGCTAATTGTGAATTCTGCAGCTAATTTCGAGGTTTAGCAAGCTACAGGTGTTCAATGATGAAACCAACCACATGGGCATCTTTAGAATTGTCCTGACATGGATCCTATCCTAGTCACCCAGCCCGGATTGATAAAAAAATCAGCTTAAGACCTCAGTCAAAGTCCTGTTTTTAGTATATTTTACTTGAAGTCTTTGTTGCCTGAAATTCAAAATCATTAATGATTCTTATAAAATTTCCCAATTTTAGAAAAAACGAAAGAAACAATCTATGGCTATCTCCAATTCCAGTCTCCACTATGGCCTCAATAGAAAATCTGCATTCTTGTTCAAGCTTTGGCCTTAAAACGAACCTGCAAAAGAAAATTAAAAAAAAAACCTACAATAGCCTCCTCTAGTTGTTTGCCTGACTCTTGTAATCAACATCAATACTAGTGAAAATCTTCAACGCTCATTAAAATAAAGAGGCAATTCTATATAAAAATGTCGAGGAAGGATCCTTTATTAATCATATGGGTATGAATCTGTCTGCCCTCTGCAAATTTTTTGGCATTGATGCAGAACTACAAGAGATAGGCAATTGTTAGTTTATGGGAATCTATCCAAAACTTGATCCAATCGTCCCTCCTTGCATAGTTCAGTGACGTCCACACCATAAGATTCATTTTTGTTTTCTGTCATGAGGCAAGCAATGCTGCACATGGCAAACCCAAACATATGTGTTTTGAAGTATGATTTCTTTAGTATGTTGCTGGGATAAAACAAAGGTTTCAGATCTGAGGTTTAGATCACCATTCATTTGCTTTCTCTATGGTGAAAATTGCAAATCAAACCAAAAATCTAAATGCAACAATTCATAAAAGTGCAGAACAGTAAAAATGTTAATCCACAAAAACGCAAAATAGAAAAAACATCAAACTTTGAATGCACAATCTGACCAAATGGAGGCGAACTTAGAAAAAAAATAAAACATGTGTTTTTTCAGCAATAGAGTCAATTAGATAACCCAGGAATCATTTTAAGGATTTTGAAGTGGTTTGGGAGACCTCCTTGGTTCTTCGAAGCACATTTTTTGTAGGCCGCGAGAGAAAAAATAGAATTTGAAATAATAAACTGGCAGTTTGATTTAATTTGACTGCCTGAGGAAGAGAATTCTAATTAGGAATCAACTGTGTGCTAACATTTAAACATGATTACACATCTCTAGGCTTTTGCCACCCGTTTGCACTAGCTCTGCCACTTCCCGTTTAACAGCAAGATGGTTGAATACAACATTGTTTGAACGGTTACCTAAATGACATGAGTGTTTTAGATTTGGAAGGAAGGACTCTTAGACAATTAAATTCAGAGGTTATTAATGAACTGATAGATGTGGCTTTTCCTCACCGAAACTCTCCACCACGTCCCCCACCATGCCTCATGCCTTCTGTCTTTAACTCGTACATTGTTATGCCAAAGTGTCGTGGTCTATTTGATTGAAACTCTTGCAACGCTATCTCCGTATTTTTTGGCTGTGTCTCTTGATGTGGCTCAAGGAATAAATTATTTGCACACTAAATTGATCAATATGCTGCAAAGATTATTTTTGAATGCTGACAAAATGATCCAAATCTATAGCCTTCATATATTTCTATTCATACGAGTCTTCTTGCTTCGAAAATCTTTCTTCATTTCGTACTCAGTATTTTTCCAGTTCCATACCCATCAGTTTTCTCCACGGTATTCTTCATTTCATGTTCATACAACCATTTTGCTTCCACATAACCAATCTGTTTTCATATATCTGTCTTCTACATTGGTGTTTACACAGTAAAAAAAGGCAAAATGGGTGTCATTGTGAGGACAGAGCCTGAAGGAGTCATCAAAGCTGTTGAAAAGATCATACATTTCCATTACTCTAATATATTTTCATCACTGAAACTGTTTTGCTTCATTTACAATTTACAAAGTTTTTATTTTTCAGGAAGATAGTGAAGAAAAAATATATATATATATATATATATATATATATATATATATATATATATATATATATATATATATATATATATAAGATCAGGAATAATTGGTCTTATGCACCAGCTGTGATCTTAGGCTCTCTCTCCCTAGTACTTGGCTGCATAAAATCTCTTTTCCAATAACTGAAATCAGAAAACTGATGGTTGGTTATCTTTCAGCTATGGAATGCACCCTGATTCCGTAGCTAACTGGCAATTCCGCAACCATTTTCATACTTCTATAGGTTATAGGTGTCAAGAGACGAAAAGAACCACATGGGTAGTTGGGAAAATGTCAGTACATGGATGGTTTCCTATTCATTTGATCCAAGTTGATGAAAAAATCCTCGGTCAAAGGGAAGTCAAGGTGTGTGTTATCACTAAGTCGCCACACTAAGTTGCTGCATGTCAAGAAAAAAAATAATTTTGAATCAATGAAATGAATAAGTTGTTTGTTTACTTTTCTGAAGGTATTGATTAATTTTGGAATGATGATGATAGATGAATGGCTAACTTTTTATTCAAGATTTTTAGCTACAGAAACCGTGCACATTCTGTAGCTAAAGTCCAATTCCGTAGCTAAACATCAATTTGCAGCTGAAAATCCTCATTGTTCAAATCCGCCTAACTTTCTCATACGAAATCAGATTTTGATGATTCAAGTATCACTGGAAAGATCTCAACAAGATCTACACAATGAGAAATACATCATTAGAGTTTGATATGGTCAATAATGAAATAAATTGCTGAAAATAAGCAACATAAACTTGAGGCACTAATTCCAAAACAGGTATAAATTCTTTTGACTTTTCCTTTGAGAACTTGTTCCATTAATACAAATTCTTAGTTTTGTGTGTAAATATCATAAATAGAGAGATTGGCCATATCTCTCCTTTGATAATCTTACATTCCATTGCAGAAGAAGTGTTAGTTTTTTTGCAGGTTCTAGGAGGAAGGACAAATGACTACAAGAGAATGGTGTCTCTAATAGACCAATTTGTTTCATAAAAGGATGATCAATAACAAAGAGGAAATATGCTGATGCAAAATTAGATCCAAGCACTTGAAAAACTTTCAGATATTATTGTCTCCATCACATCCATACCTCATAATAAACCATTCACCTCATTTCACTTCATACTTTCCATTTACAATCATATACACTTTCCATCTCTTTTTGTCCATTCATAATCCACAAATAAAAGAAAGAGGCTCATTCACATGTTTATTTCCCATTTCCATTTCTGCTCTTCGTTGCCATCTTCCATTTTCATCTTTCATTTGCTGTCATTTTCATTTCGCAAATAAGTCCTGCTTTAATGCAAATTATTGAGTCCATAGTCCTTTGAGTTTAAGTTATTTGTAAAAACACCTTGAGGCTTGCATGCCTTAATGGCAAGTCCTCATGCTGACAAACAACGGGAATACATTAATGTCCCTTGTTCATCAGATATTCTAGGTGACTCGACATCAGGAAATTCATTCATACCTAGCAAGATGTGTTTGGGCATCTTGACTCTCATTGTCATCAATGGTGAGAGTTCTCGTGTTGACTAGTGGCACCAATTAATGGCCATTAAGTCAACAATTTTCTGCTATGTTCGACATCATAACATTTTTTTCACATAGTAGGAATTGTGCCAATGAGTTTTGAAGACAAGAAGACTATTATTTTCAACATTTTGGAGCAGATTCAACAAGTTTTAGTAGAAGCAATAAAAAATCATCTTAACTCTTTATCCATGTCTAGTCAATTTAACGTCTTAAATTGCTCTACATAAATTATCAATTCGGGTATCGTAAACTGATGAAGTGTGGTGCACCATATGTGCTTAGTTAACCTTTTTCTTACTTTGTTGTTTTATAGATTTTATTTTGTTTTGGGTTTTTGTTTTTGTTGGTTTCCGAAAGTGTAATGCAAATGGAAATCCTATTCTAAGGTATTAATAATACTTTTAAAGGTCAAGTATGGATGTAGATTTCAAGACAAGGTTTATATCCCTAATGGTAGCTTCCAAAACTTAGCACTTCAAAAGATCTCAAAAAATGCTATTGATCAAATCAGTACTTGAACAAAAGTGTAAATGTGTAGCTGCTTTAATCAAACAAAAGATGAAATACTGATCATGAAATCAATGTCTATGCTGGTTGTCTAAATACGGAAATAAAACTTAAGCTATTGCACTCAAACAAATACAAAATTGCAAGGAAAGTAAAACTAAAATCAAATCACAACATTCATATTTCGATCCATCGCCCGTTAGTCTCGCTATGGCTTTCGGGGGTAACTATCAATGAAATGAGCAATCCAATATCTAATTGCAGAAAAGTAAACTAAAATCAAATCAAAACATTCATATTTCGATCCCTCGCCAGTTACTCTCACTATGGCTTTTGGAGGTAACTCTCAATGAAATGAGCAATCCAATATCTAATTGCAGAAAAGTAAACTAAAATCAAATCACAACATTCATATTTCGATCCCTCGCCAATTAGTCTCGCTATGGCTTTTGGAGGTAACTATTAATGAAAAGAGCAATCCAATATCTAATTGCAGAAAAGTAAACTAAAATCAAATCACAACATTCATATTTTGATCCCTTGCCAGTTAGCCTCGGTATGGATTTCGGAGGTAACCATCAATGAAATGAGTAATCCTATATCTAATTGCAAAAAAGTAAACTAAAATCAAATCACAACATTCATATTTTGATCCCTCGCCAGTTAGTCTCTCTATGGCTTTCAGAGGTAACCGTCAATGACATGAGTGAATTGATTTCTAAACTAACTAACAAAGCAAATGAATTAGACTGAAATAAGAGTATAACTGAAATTGAAAAGCTAAAAAAAAACAAAGTCAGCAAAGAGCTAAATCTCATGTCATTATTTGATGCAAAAACATGTAAAGAAAAACTAATCTACAATCAACCGGTTGAACACACTTACATGAATTAAAATTGCATGAATGGAAAATCTAAACTATCAAACTTGAAAGCAATCAAATGACATAATGAAGTTAAAGCAAAATTACAAAATGAAATCTACTCTACCTTCTATTCTAATGTGCTCCATGACATCTACTTCACATCTCCTTCCATGTTGAGAACATCAAATCTTTATTCAAATTCTTCAAAATTACAAAGTACAACAAAGCTCTCTAAAGATTTCCAAAGCCATCTCACAAGCTAACAAGCTTAGGAACTAACAAGCTAAGAATTAAGAACTCTAAGCTCTAAGCTAAAGAACTAAAAAATGAAAGAGAGAGGTCTCCTATTTATACAAAAAGATGAGAAGCCATCTCATTAATGAGAATCCATGAATCTCTCCCTCTACCTCTAGATTCCTAATCAAAATAGGAACTGAGAAGACACATGCCTTCTTAGGGTTACAATACAATTAGGAGATGTGACACATACCCTAATGATCCCATGATTCTTTCCACTCAAATTCGAATTTGGCTTTAATGTGCCACATAAGGGTCTTCTAGAAGTCTCCTTTCAACCTACACATGTCAAAAATCGCAACCCACTTGTTAGGTATAAGCATATGCACATTATTTTCTATTTTTTAACCAAAAATTCCCTTAAAAGGCTTAGAATTAATAAAGTTTGGAAAAACATAAATGTGGCCTAATGATAATGAAAGTGGGATGAATGTAGTGACATAGTAGTGAAATGGAGGTGAAATGGAGGTCATATAATGGACATAATAGTGAAAGTGTAATGGAAATAAATGACATTTTCAAGACCCAACATACGCCCCAACTGAAGTTATTGCATGTCCTCATGCAATATATATTACATTAACTCTTTTGATCTTTGAGCTTTGGCTTTACTATGAATGACATCATTTGATAACTTCATATTTTTGCAAAGTGTTTTACTTGAATTGCAACCTGGTTGGTTCTTGTCTTACAACCAATTTTTTTGTTGTTGTTGCATTCTATTTTGATCTTTGAACTTTTCATAATGATATTTTTTTATTTTATTTTTGCGAAGTATATCTTTATTGGATTGCATGATGGTTGGTTCTTTTGTGACAAACATAATTTTGTTTGTATTCAATTTATCCTTTAAGCACTTTTTTGAAAAGTTGTTGTATGCTCATAATAACAATGTAGTAGTTTATATATGCTAGAAGTATGTGGGCTCCTAAGTATGTTATGGACATGGCAAGATATGAAGATGAACGTATCCCCCCAATTGATGGTATTGACAGTTTTATGAAATGAGGAAGAGAAATGTTTTTCTAACAATTATCATTCTAGCTCTTTATGGAACTCATGGTCAAAAGTTAGAAAATGATGTACCTTCACTTACCCTTTGGAATGGATGAGTTGTATGTGTGGTGGCTGCAAAATTTTGATCATATTATTCTTCAAGTGGCTGAACAAGAGGAGTCATGGATAAAGAGATAAGATGACTTTTTATTACTTCTACTAAAACTTGTTGAATTTGCTCTAAAATTATGAAAATAATAGTCTTCATGTCTTCAAAACTCGTTGGCACAATTCCTACTATGTGAAAAGATGTTCTGATGTCGAACATAGTAGGAAATTGTTGGCTTAGTGGCCATTAATGGATGCCACTAGTCAACATGAGAACTCTCACCATTGATGACAATGAGAGTCAAGATGCCCAAACACATCTTGCTAGGTACGAATGAATTTGTAGATGTCGAGTCACCTAGAAGATCTGATGAACAAGGGACATTAATGTATTCCCATTGTTTATCAACATGAGAACTTTCCATTAAGGCATGCAAGCCTCAAGGTGTTTTTACAAAGAACTTAGACTCAAAGGACTATGGACTCAATAATTTGCATTGAAGCAGGGCTTATTTACGAAATGAAAATGACAAGAAATGGAAGATGAAGGATGGCAATGGAGAACAGAAATGGCAATGGGCAATAAGCATGTGAATGAGCCTCTTACTTTTATTTTTGAGTTATGAATAGACAAAAAGAGATCGTAAATGTATGTGAATGTAAATGGAAAATATGGAGGAAAATGAGATGAATGGTATGGATGTGATAGATGGATGTGATGGAGACAATAGTATCTGAAAGTTTTTCAAGTGTTTGGATTTGATTTTGCATAAGCATATTTGCTCTTTGTTACTAATCATCCTCTTATGAAACAAATTAGTCTCTTAGAGAGACACCATTCTCTTGTAGTCATTTGTCCTTCCTCCTGGAACTTGCAAAAAAAACTAATACTTCTTCTGCAATGGAATGTAAGATTATCAAAGGAGAGAGGTGATCAATCTCTCTAGCTATGATATTTACACTTAATAATTTGTATTAATGAAACAAGTTCTCAAAGGAAAAATCAAAAGAATTTATACCTGCTTTGGAATTGGACTTTATCTGCAGAATGTGCACTGTTTCTATAGCTAAAAATCTTGAATACAAAGTTAGCCATTCATCTTTCATCATTAGTCCAAAATTAATCACTACCTTCAGAAAAGTGAGCAAATAACTTATTCATTTCATTGATTCAAAATTATTATTTTTTCTTGACATGCAGCGACTTAGTGTGGCGACTCAGTGTGGCGACTTAGTGATAACACACAACTTGACTTCCCTTTGATTGGGGATCTTTTTCATTGAATTGGATCAAATGAATAGGACACCATACATGTACTGACATTCCCCCAGCTACCCATGTGGCTTGTTTTACTTAATGACACCTACAACCTAGAGTTCAAATAAAATAATTACGGAAAGTTGAATCAGCTGCAGAAAGTGGTTGAAACAGTCAAACATCAGTTTTACACATATTTTGGATACTTGTGTCGTGCATAGTTTTGATCTCTTCCGCACTTTCAGTTTTACACATATTTTGGATACTTGTGTCGTGCATAGTTTTTATCTCTTCCGCACTTTCCTGTGGAGTTTCTGCAACCTTAAAAGTGAGTAATTCATCTTTAAAATGGAGATTTTCAGTTGAAACAAAACCAACCAAAATGATAATGATCCCTTCTCTAACTGAAAATTCCAATGTTACTACACAATAAGCCCTGGGCTTCCCATACAAACAACAGATAAAGTTAGATAAACAATCAAGGATACTAAGGTCATGCTTGATAATAACATTTCACCTTCTCCTTATAAATGCCAAGTTTGATATTAATGGTAACAGGGTGCATATTATTTGCTAGAACTGCATTGATAGTAGCCTGGATTGTAGTGAAATCTCTTTGACCTTTGTTCTTAGATACTGTGATCACATAGGGATTGCTAGAGTTCGCAAGAATCCCATTCAGTTTCTGAGATGGACTGATCTTCAATTCTGTGTAATTCCTTGCCCTTCCGATTCTGCTCTCTAAGAAAAACCAATTCCTTTCCTCCTTCCTTTAAAATACGTCTGCATGAATGATGGATGAAGAAAGAAAAGAAAAAAAAATCCATTATGTGTTAGCGAGGAATTGACACATTTTTATGGAGAAAAATCCATTGATGGTAAATGGAGAAATAGAGAACAAGTGGTGGGAATGGAGAGGAGTGGAGACTTATGTGAACAGGGTAGAAATGCAAATGTAACTTCAATAGAATTGTAGGGGAGTAAAGTGAGCTTGGTAGAGTTATAAATTGGACGGCTGTAGAATTTGTGCAGCGTGATCAAAGAAATTACGTCCCCATAATTACAGGTGGAGTGTCAAAGTATAGCCAACATGAGTTAAATCTGAAGGCTGATCATGAAGCCGTTTGAAAAGAAATGCAAAAGGTCGTGGAACGGTTATGGAAGTCTTCGTGGATTCAGACACGTCTGACAGGTGTGATGAAGTAAAGATGGGAGGCGTGTACTTAAGTTTTAGATTCCAACACACATTTGTTTCCTAATTAGAACTCCCGTCCTCAGGCACGCCGAATTAAATCACAACCTATTCATTAAAATCCATTTTTCTACACGCGACAAACAAAAATGGGCTCCAAAGAACCGATAATTTCTCTCAAACCGCCACGAATTTCTTAAAATGGTTTTTGAGTTATCTAATTGACCCCACTGGCGAATAAACCCATGTTTTCTTCTTTTCAAATTCGTCTCCGTTTGGCCAAATTGTGCTCTCAAAGTTTGATGTTTTTCTCTGTTTGCGTTTTCCTGAGTTAATGTTTTCACTGTTTTGTGTTTTATGAATTTGTTGCATTCAACCTTCTGAATTTCATTTGCTGTGTAATGCCTCTTGTATTAACCTCATATGGGAACAACTCTTTTCTCTACTAGTTTATTAACAAGGAAACCAGAGGGGAAATGTCAAATGATGACGCCCAACACACAGGTTGCTAAACAATTGTTGTAGTGGTTGTTTTTAATTTATAATGGTACCTTGGACTTTTAAAACAACGATTTAATAATTTTGTTGAAGCTCGCAGCTTAGATTGTTTATATCGTAGGTTTTGGAGGCGGTGGAAATCTAAGTGGAAACAATGTTTGTATTGAGCTCATTGATTTATTTTCAGGTTGGGACAATGCCGAGGCCTCTTAATGGAGTTAACATGGATCTACAAATTTGCATTCACCTTCTTATTGTTACTTAATCGTTTAACATTCGAACCCTTGGTTTTTGTTTTCACATATACAGTGCAATTTTTTTTTTTGTTAATAAAATTACATATGTTATATTTCCAAAAATTGAAAATATACATATATATTTTACTAAACAAAATAATAAAATTTATTATATTTTTCTTTAAATTGTTTTGTTAATAAAACTATATGTTATACTTTTAGAAATTAAAAATATACATATATATTTCATTAAACAAAACATTGATTTTCATTCAACAAAGCAATGATTTATTTTATTTTTTTATTTTTTTTAATGTTTTTGCGGGTTCGTTTTAGGGTCAAGGCTTCAAACAGGAATGCATATTTTTCTATTGAGGCCACAACGAAAGCTAGGATTGAAGATAGCTATAGATTGTTTTTCCCTTTTTTTTTTCTTCTCTGAAATTGTAAAATTTTATAAGAAGGATTAATGGTTTTCAATTTCAGACAACAAAGACTTCAAGAAAAACATGTTAAAAACAGGACTTTGACTGAGGTCTTAAGCTAATTTTTTATCAATCTAGGTTGGGTCAATATGATAGGATCCATGTTGGGACAATTCGAGAGATGCCCATGTGGTTAGTTTCTTCATTGGACGCATGTAATCTGCTAAACCTTAAAATCAACTGCGGAATTCCCAACTAGTTGCAGAACCAGGCTACATTTTGCAGCTAAGTTGCAAAACCTTATTAAAACAGGATACAATGTTTTGAGGACCACTACAGACCATAACCAGTTAATATTGGACAATTTTAACCTATCAAAGTAGTTGGGTTTCATTATATATATATATTTATATATATATATACTATAATATATATATTGTTGAATCAATTGAAATGATTTAGTTTTTTGTCTCTTTTTTTATAACAATTCTTTTTTCTAATCCTCCAGATCACACAAAGTGCAGGAGGAGAGCATACTTAAGATTATTATTATTTTTTTTAAATGTAAGAAATAAGGTCTCCTAATTACACTTCCCTGGTAATGGCGCCAAAAATGTCTAGTCAATTTAACGTCTTAAATTTCTTTACATAAATTATCAATTCGGGTATTGTAAACTGATGAAGTGCGATGCACCATATGTGCTTAGTTAACCTTTTTCTTACTTCGTTGTTTTATAGATTTTATTTTGTTTTGGGGTTTTGTTTTTGTTGGTTTCCTAAAGTGTCTAATGCAAATGGAAATCCTATTCTAAGGTCTTAAGAATAATTTTAAAGGTCAAGTATGGATGTAGATTTAAGCTAAATAACTAACAAATGAAGGAGAGAGGTATCCTATTTATACAAAAGGATGAGAAGCCATCTCATTAATGAGAATCCATGAATCTCTCCCTTTAACTCTAGAGTCCTAATCAAAATAGGAACTGATAAGACACATGTCTTCTTAGAGTTACAATACAATTAGGAGATGTGACACATATCCTCATGATCCCATCATTGTTTCCACTCAAATTCGAATTTGGCCTTAGAGTGTCACATAAGGGTCTTCTAGAAGCCTCCTTTCAACCTACACATGTCAACAATCTCAACCCACTTGTTAGGTATAAGAATATGCACATTATTTTCTAATGTTTAACCACAAATTCAGTTAAAAGGCTTAGAATTAATAAAGTTTGGAAAAACATAAATGTGGCCTAATGATAATGAAAGTGGGATGAATGTAGTGATATAGTAGTGAAATGGAGGTGAAATGGAGGTCATCTAATGGACATAATAGTGAAAGTGTAATGGAAATGAATGACATTTTCAAGATCCAACAATCCATGACTCCTCTTGGTCAGCCATTTGAAGAAGAATATGATCGGAATTTTGCAGCCACCACACATACAACTCATCCATTCCAAAGGGTAAGTTAAGGTATGTCATTTTCTAACTTTTGATCATAGAATTCCATAAAAAGCTAGAATGATAATTGTTGGAAAAAGATTTCTCTTCCTCATTTCATAAAATTGCCAATACCATCAGTTGGGGGGGGGGGGGGGGGAATACACTCATACTCATATCTTGCCATGTCCACATCATATTCAAGAGCCCACATACTTCCAACATATATTAACTATTACATTGTTATTATGAGCATACAATGGCTTTTCTTCAAAAAGTGCTTAAAGGATAAACTGGATATAAACAAAATCATGGTTGTCACATAAGAACCAACCATCATGCAATCCAATAATGATATACTTTGCAACAATAATCAAAATATCGTTATGCAAAGTTCAAGGATCAAAATAGAATGCAACAAAAATAAAATGGTTGTAACACAAGAACCAACCATGTTGCAATTCAAGTAAAACACTTTGTAGAAATATGAAGTTATCAAATGATATCATGCAAATTTAAGCCAAAGCTCAAGGACAAAAAGAGTTAATGTAATATATATTGCGTGAGGACATGCAATAACTTCAGTTTAAGGGTATGTTGGGTCTTGAAAATGTCATTTATTTCCATTACACTTTCACTATTATGTCCATTATATCACCTCGATTTCACTACTATGTCACTACATTCTTTCCATTTTCATTATCATTGGGCTACATTTATGTTTTTCCAAACTTTATTAATTCTTAGCCTTTTTAAGTGAATTTGTGGTTAAAAATTAGAAAATAATGTGCAAATGCTTATACCTAACAAGTGGGTTGAGATTGTTGACATGTGTAGGTTAAAAGGAGG
Organism: Pinus taeda; assembly: GCA_000404065.3. Lineage (NCBI taxonomy): Eukaryota > Viridiplantae > Streptophyta > Pinopsida > Pinales > Pinaceae > Pinus > Pinus taeda. The sequence goes on from APFE031124490.1 coordinate 182,230, forward strand.
CTTCTAGAAGACCTTTATGTGGCACTCTAAGGCCAAATTTGAATTTGGGTGGAAAGAATCATGGGATAATGAGGATATGTGTCACATCTCCCAATCATATTGAAACTCTAAGAAGACATGTGTCTTATCAGTTCCTATTTTGATTAGGACTCTAGAGGTAGAGGGAGAGATCCATGGACTCTCATTAATGAGATGGCTTCATCTTTTTGTATAAATAGGAGATCTCTCTCCTTCATTTGTTAGTCTTAGCTTAGCTTGGCTTTTTAGTTCTTTAGCTTGGAGTTTGTAGTTCTTCTCTGATGGATTTGGAAAGATTTGGAGAGTTTTGTTGTACTTTTTAATTTTGAAGAATTTGAATAAAGCTTTGATGTTCTCAATATGGAAGGAGATGTGAAGTAGATGTCATGGAGCATATTAGAATGTAAGGTAGAGTAGATTTTATTTTGTAATTTTGCTTTGATTTCATTCATGTCTGCCATTTTATTGCTTTCAAGTCTGATAGTTTAGATTTTCCATTCATGCAAGTGTGTTCAACCGGTTGATTGTAGATTAGTTTTTCTTTACATGTTTTTGCATCAAATAGTGACATGAGATTTGCCTCTCTGCTGAACTTTTTCTTAAGCTTTTCAATTTCAATTATGCTTTGATTTCAGTCTTATTTATTTGCTGTGTTAGCTAGTTTAGATATCAAATTCTTCACGTTATTTGACATTATCTCCCGAGCCATGGCTTAACCCAGAAAAGCTATTTGGTGAGCTATCAGATTATAAGTGAAGTAATTTGATTTTTCTTTCATTAATCTACAAGTAGGTAATTTATATATCGATTCTTGATGCCATTTGACATTAACTCCAGAGCCATGGCTTAACCCCGAAAAGCTACTTGGCGAGCTATCGGATTATAAGTGAAGTAAATTGATCTTACTTTCATTAGTCTGCAATTTTTGGTTTGTTTGAGTGCAATAGTTTAGATTTTATTTCTGTAATTAGATGGGTAACAGAGACAGTGATTTCATGATCAGTATTTCATCTTTTTTTTTATTATTTAAATAGCTGCATATTTACACTTTTGTTCAAGTACTGATTTGATCAATAGCATGTTTTGAGATCTTTTGAAGTGTTAAGTTTTGGAAGTTACCATAAGGGACATAAACCTTGTCTTGAAATCTACATCCATACTTGACCTTTAAAAGTATTCTTAAGACCTTAGAATAGGATTTCCATTTGCATTAGACACTTTAGGAGATCAACAAGAATAAAACCCCAAAACAAGATAAAAATTATAAAATAACGAAGTAAGAAAAAATGTTAACTAAGCACATATGGTGCACCACACTTCATCAGTTTACGATACCCAGATTGATAATTTATGTAGAGAAATTTAAGACGTTAAATAGACTAGACACTCCTAATCTAAGATTTGAAATTAATTCTCAAATCTCTCAATCTCTCAACTATCCTGATTCTCTCATGTTCTCCTACATTCGAGAACATTTACAATATACTTCACAATACTTAATTAATTCCTATTTTAATTAAAAATCACTCAAAACCTAAGTAATTACATTAATTCAACATTTAGAAAACCGAATGCATTAAAATACAAGACCCCCTATGTCTACTAAAATACAATGATATTGTTGAGTTGAATGATCCTGCATCAGACTCCCAAAGTAGAAAATGTTCATGATCTCCTGATCATGTGTCTTCATATGTCAATAGAAAATCTCCAAGGTCCCAAACTTTAGTTTTTAGTTGTCTGAATGCTCTGCACCTTTCCTACTGTTGTATGTCTACTATCTTCTGTTTTATTTTCCTCTCCTTGTAAATCAGTTTCAAGTTCTGATTGATCATCCTTCTAGCTGCTATCAATCTTCTCCATATGGATTGTTTCATCATCAACTGCCATAATTTTCCAATTTCCATTTCCAACACATCCTTGGGCTAGTCCATACTTTGCCACTTACTGTTACCTCTTCCTCTTTGTTTAAGGTTGTTGATGTTGTCTATTATCTCTTCAAACTTCCATTCTTCACTTTGAATTTGTCAAATTCTATCACTTACTCTTTCTCCTATGCTTACTTTTCCTTTGCTTATTTTTACTTTTTCTCTCAGTCTTACTTATTCTTTCTCCTTTTCATCCTTAATCTCTTTCGTTGTTATCTCTTTTTGTATTGAATCCTGACTTTCCATCATTTTCTCCAGCAATTTAACATCTCTGTTCCATGGATTAAATAATTCCACAAAATCTTCCTCTTTCATTTTTATTTGGCTGTTCATCTGTGCCAAATTTCCTCTAGCATTTGAAACTAAACTTGCACTCACCAAACAATTACAAAAAACAAAATCATAAGGGTTCTGTGCCATTTCTTCCTTTGGCAACACATCAGTATGCTGCTTTGATTCTTCCTCCTCTATCAGCACATCAGTATGTTGATTTGAATTCTCAATAGAATTCACGAGACTATCAGCTAGTCTCTCATCCACACCATACATTTTAATAATGTATTCATGTACTTTTCCATTGTAGTGAACTTCTTCATTCTCATTCAGTTCTGATTTTACAACCCAAGCACTAATGTTTTGGTTTTCTAGCCTTTTCCCCAAAAGACTTAACTCATGCCATAAATTGTCCATCTCACTTGGAATTTCTTCCATAAGTTTTGTACAATCCTCACTATCTTATTCTTTGTCACAAGTATAACTTTGACACTACTTCTTCATTCTTGATTAGAATAAAATTCTTATTCTCCATCTTTGTGATAATTTTAGATATCTTTCCATCACTCTCCCTTTGGCCATTTAAGAAAATCAATTCCTCTTTGTCCTCATCAATAGAAAATTCCTTATCATAAGACATAACTAGCTCATCTCCACTGAAGATATTTCTTCCACTATGCAAGGAATTTATGAACTCATTCTGTTGTAATAACTCAACTTGATCTCCATTTGAAAGACAGTAATCATCATACTTTACTTGGAAAATTTCCTCTTCATTCAAGACAGTTCCATAGGATGGTTTGTCTTATGCAATACTTGTATTCACACACAACTTGTCAGCTGTAAAACCACAATACCTCATGATCTCATTTGATGATTCAATCACCAAGTCCTCCTATTGTTCCAAGTCCTCTACATGATGCAGAAATATTTCAATGGTCTTCTCCTCAATCTCATCAAGTCCTTCACTTGATTGCTTGATATCCTTCTCTTCTTCTTCTTTCAGAACATAATTTAGATTCTGCCTGTCTTCTTCCTCCTTTACGATAATATCAACAAATTGTCTTTCTTCACATGCTTCATCTGCAAGCATATACAAATTATCAGATTTAAAATCATGTAACCCTTTGGTCTCACTTGAAGTTTCAGTCTTTAAGTCTTCATCTTCACCCAAAAGTTCACCCTTCTCTGGTTCACAAATGGATACTTCCATTTCCAACTCAGCTCTCTAATTTTTCCCATCAGCCACTTTACTTGCTTCTGTCATAGCCTTCTCTGTAACTTATGCCACTTCACTGGCTTCTTTCTTAACACCTAACCTAGTCTTTCGCTTTCCTCTAGTAGCATTGTTAACACATTGAGTTCTTCTCTTATCATAACCATCTCCTTGTCAAACTCCACTTGAATCATCCTCTTTCCATTTGCCTTGGCATTTTTCACTTTTCTTCCGCTGTGCTCTTCCTCAGAACCTCCACTATGACTATCAATAGTCATCTTCTTCTCCATCTCCATGAGTTCCTCACTCATTCACTATGAGCTGCATTAAAGCCTCTGCAACAACAATTCCTCCCTACTACCACTTACCTCACCAAGCTATCCTTTGTACTTGGTCTTTTGGCAAGCTCTTCGTTCATTATCCCTGGAACCTCCTTTGAGCACTTTTCTCTGCTCCTTCTAGGATTCAACTCATCTACATATTTTAAGAACACAATTGTTCTCTTTATCCAACCTTTGTTGAAATTCCTCAAGGTTATACCACATTTTGTGTTCATTCATAAACTTTTACCCGCTTCTTTTATCTCTTAGCAATTCTACCCACATCCTCTGTGGAATTTCCTTTGTGAGCTACAACAATACCTCTGCACGTTCTTGTTCTACCATTCACCGGCACTTTGAATGGATTGTTCTTTGTTTCCTTACATCGGCAAGTTCCCCCAATATTCTTCTATACTTTATCTTTGCATGCCTACTATTTGTCAGATTAGAATCTGATCCCGTCTTGCTTGCATACACATCTTAACACATAACTCTGTTCTAAATTTTCACAAAGAAATTTTCACACAAGATTTCTTTGTGCTGCTTTACCAAATGTCTCAACCACAATTCTGCTCTGATACCAAATGACATTGGCTAAGATGATAATACCCATAGTATGCATATAAAATGCATAATCTCGTCTATCCAAGGAATTTCAATGACCTGCCTGGTCAAACCTCCATTACTTAAGGTTCAAGGCTCCTTAATTGGTCTCATGTGGAATGAGTTAATAACTAAATCGAATATGACCCTTTGGTAATCATTTTTTGTGGAACCATATAACTCGACCCTTCACCCTTTATGATAACTTTAGTTAATTCTATATCCGTGCATGTTAACCAAACCCCACTCTATGTGCCATCTCCTCCATTATCACAATTACAGAGTTCAAAGGATTGAATAGAATGTGCATTCAGAACTCCTGTCTTGCGATATGTGATTTCCCCCTTCCACTGTTGATTTTGTCCACCAAATCAACGACTATCACAATATCACATCACACCATCATGTGACTTCATCATGTCTTGCATGCGATATGCGATAACAAACTGGACTTCAAATAGAATGAAATCGTGCCTATAACCTTCTCGGGTCCACTCCTTTCCAATTCATCAATTGAACAACAGCTGAACAAAAATTGAATAGCAATTGAACAACATTCAGAATTGAACAAAAATCCATAAATGAACAATGCTCCAATCCGTAATTAAATAGCGCTTCGCCGATTGAACATCAATTTTGTAATTGAACAACACTTCACCAATTGAACATCAATTCCATAATTAAACAACACTTCACCGATTGAACATCAATTCCATAGCTGAACAACACTTTGTCGATTGAACATAATTTTCATAATTGAACAACACTTCATTGATTGAACAACAATTCGATAATTGAACAATAGTTCTGTCCCATGTTGACTTTCACTCCCCGTCATTGATATTCTCTCGCTAGATCTAATGGTCATCACTTGTCATAATCGCCAAAAAAATATGATCGCCATCCTCCACTGATTGATCAATCATTTGATCCAATGGTATGGGGATCTTCAACAAGCACGCAGGTTATCAAGCTCTCAACCTCTGTAGTTGATTATGACGTAAGCATTTGGATTTATGATCGACAGCCAAAATCTATTGCGGGCCTTCAATTGCGATCAGGGTATCTCGTACTCTCTACCCCTGCTATTCTTCTTTCACCGTTAATACCCATTGATCTAAAGGATCTGACAGTTCTCATTCTTTTCTGTCTACTTCACATTTATGCCATTTCTTAGTGTTCTTGTGGTTTTAGGTTTCTTCCAGGTTCTAGTCTTTAGCTTTTCTGCATCACAACCTCCTCCTTAACTATGCTCATGCCTTTTGGCTTCCTTCACCTTCACTGTAACATTAAACGCTTCCTCATGTACTGATGATGTGTACAAAGCTGTAACACCACTATGTTACTCTTCTCTGTAGTCTGCCTTTGGTTCTGCACCTGTAACCTATGTTACGTAGAATAACTCAAGATCATACAAAATCAATATCTCAATTACTTAACACACACACATGAACTCAAAATCGAGTTGTTTTTATTACTAAACATGTATTTACACAGTTTCTTCTCTACGGCCTAATTTCCAATATTAGTGGCCTTTGTTTCACAATCTGCCCATAGGCTTACAATCAAACTCTTCACACTTTAACTCCTAACTAACTAACTAACCAGCTAACCCCTGACTATGTCATTTAGGCTTACATTTATACAAAAGAATTCTACAACCAATTCCTAGTTTAGATCCATAAACTTCTGAACAAAACCCTAAAATATCTTCCTTATCTCTAATGATCCTCTCTAATCCAGAAAATCATGAACTAACACCTAATGTAAGATTTGCAATTAATTTTCAAATCCCTCAATCTCTTAACTATCCTGATTCTCTCATGTTCTCCTACATTTGAGAATATTTATAATATGCTTCATAATACTTAATTAATTGCTATTTTCAATTCAAAAATTAGGAAACCAAATGCCTTAAAATACAAGACCCCCTATGTATATTAAAATACAATGATATTAATAAGTTGAATGCTCTCGCATCACATCCATAGGTACCAAAACAGAAGCACTAGCAAATGATGAACTTGTTCCTACAACAAGCCAAAAGAATATAGGAAAGGAAATTAATGAAGCACACGAAGAAGGAATTGCAAGTGTAGAAGAATAAGGAAATACTCGTTCAAGGTATGTTCAGAAAAATCCTCCGAAATCTCAAATTCTAGGTGAAAAGGGAGTTCGAGTACAAACTAGAAGAACTCTTGCTGGAACTTCCAGTTATCTAACCTTACTATCCATTGTTGAACCTAAAATTGTAAATCAAGCAAGAAAATATGAATGTTGGGTTAATGAAATGAATGAAGAACTTGATTAAATAGAAAAGAACCATACATGGGAACAAGTACCAAGACCTCATGATAAAAATGTTATTGGGATAAAAGCTATTAAAAACAAACTAAATGCAAAAGGAGAGGTAATTAGAAGCAAAGTAGGACTCGTATGAAAAGGCTATGCTCAGCAAGAAGGAATAGACTTTGGAGAAACATTTTCTCCCATAGCCAGACTTGAAGCCATAAGAATGTTCCTTGCATTTTCAATCTTTCATAATTGGAAAGTATATCAAATGAATGTTAAATATGAATTTCTAAATGGAGATCTAGAAGAAGAAGTTTACAATGAACAATGCAAAGGGTTCATTCTAGGAAATGATAAAAAATATTGTATGCAAGCTTCAAAAGGCTTTATATAGGCTAAAACAAGCCCCACATGCATGTTATTATCATCTTGATAGATATCTTCAACAACAAGGCTTCACCAAGGGGTTTGCAGATAGAAATCTATATATAATATGGATAAAGATAAACTTATGATAGTTGTTTTTTATTTTGCTGACATCATATTTGGAAGAAATGAAGAATATATGAGTCAACGATTTACTTCAGTTATGTATAATGAATTTGAAATTTCCTTACTTGGTGAACTAACATACTTTCTTGGTCTTCAAGTTCAGCAAGCAAAGAATGGTATCTTTCTCTCATAAACCAAGTACCTCAAAAGGATTTTGAAGAAATATGGAATGGAAGACTACAAGCCTGTATGCATGCATATGTTAAGAGGATGTAATATCAGTTCATATGATGATTCTCCTTCAATAAACCAACTATAACACAGATCTATGAGCAACATCTTACTCTACCTTATAGACACAAGACTAGATATTATGCATGCAATTGGGATTGTTGGAAAATTTAAAGAAAATCCTAAAGAAAATCATCTCCATGCAGTCAAGATAATATTCAAGTATTTAGAAGGAACTAAATATTGTGGTCTATGGTATCCCAAGGATGCATATTTTTCACTTCATGCTTACATTGATGTAGAATGTGTAGGTAACATTGATGATTGAAAGAGTACTAGTGGAGTAGAATTTTATTTGGGACCTCGCTTGGTATCATGGTTCAACAATAAACAAAGCTCCATTTCTTTATCTCTTGTTGAGGTAGAATATGTTGTTGTTGTATCTTGCTACAATCAACATATATGGATGATGAAAACATTGCAAGATATTCAAATCATTTGTCCTCATCCTATACCTATTCTATGTGATAATACTAGCGCCATAAGTATTTCAAAAAATCATGTCATGCACTCATAAACCAAGTATATTCCAAAGAAATATCACTTTCTGAGAGAACAAGTACTTGAGGAAAAGGACACAATGGAATATGTTCCCTCAAGGGAATAAGTTGTAGATATATCTACACAGCCACTTCTAGGTGATTCCTTTGAATATCTCAGACAAAAACTAGGAGTGGTCTCTTCCACATCACTTGGTTAATTATTTTGACATATATTTCATGTTTAAGGGGAGTTGAGACTAAAATCACTACAATTTACTTTCTGTACGTGGATCACATGAGGAACAGTCTGTATATATGTGAATTTGGTTCTAGATAGGAGTGTACGTTTATCTATGAAAAAGAAACTATGGGACAAACTCAAGAAGAGGTTATGGTATATTGTAGTCAAGGGTTATGTCACCCTTTTCTTCTAATGTTGACTAGTTACAATATGTTCTTACTCATATGAAACTTAGAAGTAATATTCCTTATGATGATTGCTATATGACATTGTCAATTTGATGGTATTGTTGATTGATGAATTTTCTTTTACTGTGAATATGATCATTCTTGACATTGAACAAATGGAACAGGTTCAGGGGAGAATTTTTTATATTTCTAATAGTGTGTTATGACTTCTTGAGCATTCCATGTTGCATAAACATGATCATATTTCTATTATTATATTATAATTATACAAATTCGTATATGGTGAAAGATGGTTGTTGATGATAATCATTGTCTTGATACCTCTCTATTGAGGTCTTTGGTTGTGGTTTTAAATGTCATATTTGTCTCTTGATGTAAACATCGTATAAAGTTCCATGATGTAAAATTGTATATTCAACAGGTCAATTATGTATGTAATCACTTTTTTTTGGGCACTTGTTGTAATATTGAGTCAAATATGTAGCCCTGCTATGTTGGGTGATGAATTCCATCATGATTCCTTGATGATAGGAAAATCCATATTTGGCTAAGTCATTGAAACATGTATTTCTTTGTATATCTTCTAGAAGATTTAGCATATTCTCAAGGGGAGCATTTTTAGTGCTCATATTTATCATCATCATATCTATAGTGCTCATCTCTCTAAAAGGAGAATGAAGTCTTCATTCCACATTGGTTAGCCCTTTGCCCTTGATGTCAAAGGGGGAGAGAAGCTTGGTGTTTGGAGAATGATTGGTGACATGGGAAATAATATTGGAATGTCTACGGATGTGCTAACAAGTTTTTACAGGTGGTAGTAACCAAACACCAAAGTGGTTACCATCAAGTCCAAAGGGGGAGATTATTGACATTATGACTAATTTGTTGTTCTTGATGGCAACCTACTAGATGAAAAATATCAACATGATGGTAGCAGGATGATTATACATGCTAGTAAATATGTGACAAAGAGATTGGACAAGGCAATATCAATTCAGAGACAGAGGAATGATAAAGATAAAGTGTAGGAAAATATATGCGAGTCCTATTAACAAAGACCATGTACATATGCAAGGACGGTGAAGAAAATTCGCATACATTTTTTTCACCATAATATTCTCAATACCAAGGGTCTTTACCATGATATTGGCCCATAGTAATGAGAACGACAAAAAATATTTGATCCTGTCAAATAATACCATAAGCGTAACTACAAAATTGGCCTAAGGTATTGGCTAAGGCCTAAGATATATAATGAGATGGAGATCAAAATGATATTTGTGCAAGTTATGGGTTATTAAATAATGGTTTGGTCTGAAATAAGTGTTCACCAAGGACAATGAAGGAGGTTCATATTTGATATATTTGAAATTATTGTAGTGACTAATAAACATGATTTCTTGATCCTTTATGATTATGAGTAACAACGATAAATCTGTGATGTTAATGATATTCTGACATGAACATGTGACAACAAGGGTTGTGAAATATGTTTTTGGCTGTAACAAAGGAATGATTCAATAATTTTGCATCTATATGTAGGTTTTCTTCAAAAAGTTCATGTACATACGCAAATCTACTTCAGGGGATCTCATATATATTCTGTGAAATTTCAGAATCTATACCCAGGTGTGAAATATTAAGAGCATGTACATACAAAAATATTATTTATAAAAATCACGTTCAATTGCTAGGGTTTTTAAGCATGAACTGTTAATCAGTTCAGATATGTTTGTTGTTGTTTGTCAATTATGTGTCTCTCATAATGATCGATGTTATACAATACTGTTTGGGTTGAACTGATAATGGAATAAAATTTTAACTAAGTGACGATGATGTCATATAATGATCTTTAGTTGGTTTATGTGATATGTGATGGGTTTAGTATGTGATGCAATGATTGTTTCAATATGATAGTGATTCAGATTCAGGTACCAATATTTTTTTTAGATATACATGAAGGCATGCTTCAGGAGAAGCGCGTACATACGTAGTTATGATTAATCACAGTAGCTTATATATTCTAATGTATGCTTGATCAGGGTTTGCAGTGGCATTAGTTGCTTTCTGTGATGGGTGACAATTTTTGGCTTGGTATATTGGTGAGTGGCTATGCATTGGCATGATCTATTCTGATCTAGTTTGATCTAGTTGCATTGGTAACATTGGTTTATTTGATGATTATGTTGATTCAATATTTGAGTAATTGATTTCAAAATAGTTGAAAGTGGATCCAGTTTGAAACATTCTGAAAAGTGATCCATAAAGAGTTGAGGATAGCAGTGTTCAAAAAGGGGTTTGTAGCTCCCTTCCAATAGGAGCTGGAAAATGAGAGAATGTTGTATCCCTTTGCAGGTAGGATCCAGCTTACTGGTTAAATTCTGCACTAGCACAAGATTGTAAGAAGATTATTTTATTTTCAAAATAAGATGGAGATGACGACAATGGTGGTTTTCTCCCACATTGGGTTTCCACCTAAAATATTGGTGTTGATGTGTTTCTTATGTATTGATGATCTATCTTCTCTCTACTACTCATTTCTTTCTTAATACATGTATTAATGAAGTAATGATGAATTGGTTAAAGCTCAACAAATAATGAATTATATGTAGGTTCACGGAATAATAGTCATGTATATAAATTGGAGGAAGAAAAGTAAAGTTGAGGTAAGTTTTAAAATACTGATTCATCCCCCCTCCTCTTAGTTATTTTCCTAACAAATTTCTTGCAGCATTCTTCATTGGGATTGTTAACCATGACTGGATGTAATTTGATCTCCCGACCTATGTCCACCACTATGGTTGAGACATCAAATGTTTCTTCCTCATCTATGTTTGCAACATTGCTAGAGGCACATATGTATGGTGGCCCATCCATCCCACTTGGTTATCAGTCTTTATTTGGTACCTTCTCTACTGCAACTTCTAGTCCCTGGATCTCTCCCATGTCATTCATTTCAGGAATTCCAAATGGTACTTCTCTTATGAATGCTACACAACCTGTTCCTTCTCCTCTGCTTACACCTATGATTGAAAACAGGTTGGCCCTTATGTTAGTGGGAAAGGTTATGTTTAACAACCTAACTCTGCTTATGTTAGGTGCCCTCAATCTGGATTGCAGTTTCCTCCATCACCCACTCCTCCTATGGTAGGGGGAAAACATGTTGTTGGTATTCATCAAAATGGTAATTAGTCTTATTATAATCCTCCTTATCGTAGGATGGATGCCATGTTTTGATAGCCTACTTTTTGCGTCCAACCTGGTTCATTTGGGACCAATTATTGAATCCTCAACCTGTTTTGTCTTCATATCAAATTCCTACCCATCCATCTATACCTCAACAAGTTAAGATGCATGTAAGTCAAATTTCACAGGCTATTGTTGCATCTCAACCTATTCCGTCGGTATCTGGGAACCCTTAGGTACCACTTACCCAACCTTTACAAGGTACCTTACAGCCTTAACCACTTGGACAAGGTACTCCTCAAATTATAATATGACAGAATGTGTATAGTATGACACAACCCCAATTGAAACCACCTTATGCCGAGATGAAGAAAAAACCCGCAAGAAATAATATTTACCTAATCAGGGTGTTACTCAAGTGCGTTTTAAAGGCAAGCATATCCAAACCCAACCATTACAGCCTTCACAGGGTTATCATGGAGCTAGTCAACAAGGTTACACATATGCTGGTTACTAGAATCCTCCTTATTCTATTGCCTAGGTTCCTCTTTATTATAACCCTTATTATCTGCAAACACAAGTACCTATTGTTCAGGCTATTCCTTGTTATCTAGACTATCCTCCACTAGATTTTAACTAACAACTACCTTTTGTGGTGACTCTTGAATTTCCATATTTGACTCGGATTACCAACAACCCCATCACTCATTCACCATGATGGTTGATAATTCATACAAAATTTCCATCTAATATCCAAAAATTAAATGGGAATCCTAAAGAAGACTCGTTAATCCATCTCATGACATATCATCTGTGCTTTTCTTCAAACTTCCTTAATGATGATTCCATACAATTACGTCTTTTCCAGCATACTCTGATATGTATTGCAGCTAAATGGTACATTGAGTTACCTAGAGCTTCGTTTCATGATTTCAATTCCTTGGCTACCACCTTCCTCACACATTTCCAGTTACCCATCCAGTATGAAACTCGAATGGAACTTCTAACCAACATCAAACAAACTAAAGCCACTCACATTTTAGATCAGATTAATGAGTGGCGACGTCATCACCAGTTGGTTATGACCTATGTTCCGTATCAATTATTGGCGGAATGGTTTATTAAATCCCTTTTTCCACCTATCATAGAGGATGTAGTTAAATTCAAAGTCGTGACCAAAGAGAAAGTAATTTCTTGTGCTCAATATTTGGACCTCATCTATAACCAATCTAACATGCTCTATGGAACAATACCATATGCTATGAGACCTTACAACACTGTTCCTTCCACTCCTGGTAAAGAATCTCATGCTATCGATGGAATCATTGGTTCTTCCAGTTCGCAGATAGTGAGAAAACCATTTGGTACTGCTCTCACTGTTTCTGCCTAAAACTCTTCATCCAATCCACTTGTAGCTTCTTCTTCTGAGATAAATGTCATTTCATCTCATAAAGGAAAATTTCAACAAAAACCAAGAAGTAAGAAGAAAGGAAGAGGTAAAAGGAAGAAATATTCTTCACCGCAGGAAAAACAAAACAATCATTCCTCTAATGAGAAATGAAAGCTTCTCTACCCATCTTTGATTTGCAATGAGGATCACTTTACTTATGATTGTCCTCATTGCGAAAAAGTGAATCACTTTTAGAAATCCTCCACTTCTTCTGGTGTGTTGATGGGCCTATTTCCCAATCAGGAGACCCATATGGTTTCTTAGGACCCATCTTCATCTAACATGGTTTTAATTCTCTCATCCACAAAGAAAAAATCTGATGTTATGGTTACTACTCGAAACAAGGACTATGTTAATGAAAATCTTCTGAATGGTCATGCTACTGATCAATCTGCTAGTTTGGCATCACCACCATCTGATCCTCATGCACTCGAGATTCCTACAGAGTTAATTATCAAGCCTCCAAATGGAGCTATTCATAAGTCTACTTTCAACCCTTGTGCCATGGATGCTCAAAATTACAAAATAGTTGAGGACTTGGCTTAGTCTCCATGAGATATGTCGATCTTGGAGGTGTTGAAAAACTTCCCTGCCCAGAAAAAGGATTTTTTTTTTTTCAGCTATCATATGTGTGGATCTTTCAGATTCTAACCTAGTCATTTTTAGTCATGAAAACTTTACCCCTCGCCTTCTAGCTCAATTGGCCTTTATCATTCAGGTCGTCGTTCGTGGTAATAAAATTCATTGTTCTATTGTAGATGAGGGAGCCTAACCTACATCATATCTATGTATTGCAAGAAATTGATTGGCTCACCTAAACTGAGTTAGTCACCAATCACATTGAGTGATTTTGATGGGAGAACATATAATACTTGTGGTATTCTAAATTCCTTACAAGTAGAATTAGGAGGAAAAACCGTATCCATAGAAGTGGAAGTTATTTATGGACCCCTTGAATATAATATTCTATTGGGTCATACATGGGTTTACACCATGGCTGTGGTCATTTCGACTTATTTCCATATGATCACCTTTCCTCATAAGGGTGGGATTGTTTCCATTCAAAAACTCACATTTTTCGCCTCTAATTCTCATGTTATTGGAAGTATACCTCGTGTAGGGTAAAATATACATTCTTGTCAGCATGTCGGGGTTGGATTTTTGAAGGATTCCTTGCTCATGGGAACCTTTTCGCTTCCTCCTCCTCCTCTTCCCGACACCTCATCATCAGTTTCTTATATCAATATGATATCATCTTCTACTTTCCAAAACGATCCATGGATTGTACCAGATGGAACTAGCATCCATAATTTTGGTGACCGAATGTTGCTTAGACCTATTGAACTATATTACAAAGCTATCTATTCATCTAGTACAACTCATACCTTCTCTTCGATCATTTGGGTTGATCAATCATTAGGTTATGGCATATCCTTTGATCTATTCTCCAGGGCATTCTCTACTGACGAGAGAATAATGGATATCATGATGCTAGATGATGCACCATGGCATGATCATCACCATCATTCCACCTTATCAGATTCCATTGAGGATAATCTCAATGATGTGTATATATCCAATTTTTCCGAGTCTTTTATGAGTTTCGTTTCTATCCATGAAATTGATTTCGAGAAAAATCTCTAGAATATTGAAGAGATGATACCTCTTGATATATCTGTTAAATGGTTATTATTGAAAATATACACATTGGTGTGTCTTGATCTCCATGCAAGATTGAGACCTATAAAGCCATATTTTAGGAGTTTCATGATGTGTTTTTATGGAATTATGAGGAAATGCTAGGTATCGACCCAAATATAATAGTACACAAGATTAAAATATACCCTGATGCTAAAGTAGTCAGGCAGTGCCTCCATCCAGTCCATCCAAGGAAGGCTACTACGATAAATATGGAATTTGAAAAATTCCTTCATGTGTTTTTAATCAACCTCGTTCCTCTCACTTGGGTGTTGAATATTGTCCCTTTCATGAAGAAACAATGGAAAATCCGAGTATGCATCAATTATTGGGATGTGAATCGTTCTTGTCCAAAGGACAATTACTCGACCCCATTAATCGACCAGATTGTTGATGACTGTGGCAGTTCTGAAATATATTCATTCATGGATGATTTCTTCGGATTAATAAAAGAAACATTTTACCAATGGATCAATGTAAGACTTCATTTATTTGTCCCTAGGGTACATTTGCCTATCGGAAACTCCCATTTGGTCTGAAGAATGCTTGGGCCATATTTCAACGGGACATGGATTACACTTTTCATGATATTAAACATATCTTGGAACCCTATTTGGATGATCTCCCCACTCATTCTAAGTATCACGTTGATCACCCAATGTATCTTAGGGTCATTTTCTTATGATGTAGACACTATAATATTCGACTGAATCTAAACAAATGTGTGCTATGCAATATCTCTTGTCAGCTTCTTAGTTTTATTATTTGAAAGCATAGAATTTGTATTGAGCCTCTGAAAGTACACGTGATCATCGACTTGTCTACACCTTCTTCACTCGTTCAGCTTCAAAAACTTCAAGGGAAAGCTAACTTCTACGATGTTTCATCCCAAATTATGTTGAGTTGACTAAAGGATTTACTTTCTTACTTAAGAAAGGGGTTCCCTTCCACTGGGATAACACAAATTAGAAAGAGTTTGATGCCCTAAAAGATGTAAAGGTTCAGGAATCTCTATTATACCCCCTTTATTACCAGTGTGACTATTTCCTATATGTCGCTGCTGCCATTTCTACAATAGCAATGGTATTGGTCTAGGAAGATGATGTAGGGACATAACACCCCATATATTATCTAAGTCGTAATCTCAATGATACCAAGATCAGGTATACCCACGTTAGAATGTTGGTTGTGGCGGTTGTTCACATCATCCAAAGGTTCTGCCATTTCATCTTGCTCTAGAAAACTACGGTTGATTTAGATTGCAACCCTATGACATACATTTTGTCACATTAATTTCTAGGGGGAAATACCCTAAATGGATTTTTATCTTATAAGCGTTTGACTTGGAATTCATCAAATCCAAATCAAATAAATTCTTGGTTTTCGTTGAGCTTATGTGCGACCTTCCTTGCCTTGATTATGAATCAACATATGACGATTCTATCCCTAATGAGTCATTTTTTCTTATTTTTTCATCTGACCCATGGTATGGAGACATTATGATTTATGTCCAAACATAGACTTTCTTGTCTGATATCTCTCACTCCCAGCAGCGACTTATTTGATACCAAGTGAAGAATTACATCACCATTGGCAGTATTTATATGATTTTATGAAGGTGCCTCATGCATGAGGAGGATGAGAAGGCCCTTTATGCATGCCACTCAGGGGCATGTGGTGGTCATTTATCTAGCTACACTACTATGTAGAAGATTTTACATGCTTGTTACTTTTGGCCTATTATTTTTCGAGGCTATATTCTTGTTGTCCAGAATTGTCATGCATGCCAAATTTATGATCGTAAGACCCGTGCTCCACATATTAAATTGCATCCCATTATCAACGTCAAACCATTTTCGAAATGGGGTATTGACTTCATCACATGTAACCCTCACTCGGTCAGGGGGTATGGCTATATCATTGTCACAATAGATTATTTTACTAAATGGGTCGAGGAGATGCCTACATTGAACACCACTGGAAGAACAACAATAATATTTCTTTTTCAATAACTTTATCACACAATTTGGTGTTTTTCAAGCCATAGTTATGGATCACGAAATAATTTCTGGAATCATATGGTGAATGAACTAATTGCTAGGCTGTGACTTTCCCATCACAATTCGACTCCCTACTATCCTTGAGCTAATAGACAAGTTGAGGATATCAATAAAGTTCTCAAAACTATTCTTCAAAATATGGTATGGGTCCATAAATCAAACTACCGTTTTCTTCTTTATGTTTCCCTATGGCCATACCGAACCTCAGTAAGGTCTGCTTCCGGACTTACACCCTTTTAGTTAGTTTATGGTCTGAAAGCAATCCTTCCAATTGAATGTGAAATTTCATCACTGAAACTAGTTGTTGAACTTCTTCTTTCCACTTCTATAGAAGAGGAACACATTTTACATCTGACTCGATTAGATGAGACATGGTACAATGCTTCTATAGCTATTGAAGCTCATAAAATACATATCAAGGTGTAATATGACAAAAGTTTCAAGCCTCGTGTCTTCTCAGAAGGAGACCTTGTTCTTTTATATGAACAAGAATCTAATAATTTAGGCTCAGGAAAGTTCCAACCTATGTGGTCAGGTCCATAAAGTTTCAAGCATGTCATTGGAAAGGGGGCCTATGAGTTAGTCGAATTTGATGGAATTCCATTGGTGCAACTTTGGAATGGGTCGTACCTAAAGAGATATTATGCTTAATCTCATGCATGGTAACATTGTGTACATACTCTTTATGGGTCTGTTAAGTGTGTTTGTGGTGTTTCTCTTTCGAGTTTCCTAAGGTTTCCGTTGATTCCTTTTACATTTAGTTTGTAGATGTCAACATCCCTTTAACCATATTTTGGTTATGTTGATGGTGCTAGTCATAATACTTGGAACCTATCCTCCGCAGTGTGGACTATCTTTGCTCCAAATAGAAATTTAGTGAGTCTACAAGGGATTTGTAGTGGTCTCTCTACCAACAACATCAATGAGTATAAAATAGTGGTTGAGCTATTTTCCGATGCTATTTCACATTGTATCTACTGTTTAGTCATGAGACTTGACTCACAACTCGTGGTAATGAAACTTGTGAATGTTTATTTGGTTATAAATATTACCATCTTGCCTATGATTTTAAGGGTTTTCCTTCTAGAAATAAATTTCAATATCATACAATATGAACACATTTCTAGAAATCTAAATACATTGACAGATGCACTTTCTAATCATGTTTTAGATGGAACTTTGCAACAATTGTAAAGAAATTTCAATATAGATCACATCATTTAAGGTACAATAGAAACACAGAAACACTG
>APFE031124490.1:200634-280266 GCA_000404065.3 Pinus taeda
AGATATATATATATAAAGTTTGGTTTCACAAAATTGTGCCTAAGACACATATGGCCACACAACCCATATGCAAAACTACATGAAAATATTTAACTAGACTAATCAAAGTGCTTGTGATAACAAGCCATTGCATCAACTATCTTGCACAGTACCCAACCAATATAGCTAACCACTCCGATGGTGTGTTGCTGAAGTCGCAACAGAACCTGGTCAATCATGGTCTCATCTATCTCATGTGTCAACCCCTCCATGTGGTGCTCCACCTCTATTAGGATCTCGGCTACATTTATATCCCATAGTAAATATTGTCCTACTACAACAAATTGTGTTGGTTCTAATGCTGCTTGTGGCTATTATCCTACACAACAGAGATATTAAGAAGCTATCAAACAAACAGGCCCAATATTTGCATGAAAAATCAATAGTTTAAGTCTCAGAAACATCAAAAACACAAAAAAATGTAAAAGTTCTGAAAAGTTCAAATGGTTGAAATATCTTACTTATAATATCCCATTTCTCACCCTCAAGAAGCACGAGATGAGGTTCATCATGAAAATCCATCCTTGTGTACAGATAACCATTGACCATAATGAAGTGTTTGCATATCCATCCAAATAATGTTGGTGAGAAGCTAATCACTGATAGACCTGCATGTCAAGACATGTGATCTATCCACCTCCTCATCCATAGTACCATTGATCAATTGGTCTTAAGCATAATTTGTTGAGGCTATAGCAAAGGAATCTGTTCTAGGGCGAATGAGATCAAGAAGGAACTATATCCAATTTTTTTCAGCTTTCCCTCTATTATTTTATAAATTTGTTCTTTCATATTGACTAATACTCCCTCACTCCAGTTGAAGACTGTTGGCTCTAAGCACTCCACACCATACTACATGTATGATCTGTTGGCCACATCAAGTGTTGAACTACCCGGCAATTTGGCAATGATGAACAAGGTGGTTCTTAAGGGAAAGTTGGTTATATATTTTATGTTGATATTTCCATCTCTAGTTGGTTTGGATCGAGGTCTATAGTAAGTAGTGATATAGTGTTTCATTATTTATCCATCCCTTATTCCACCTATGATAGAGATGGGCGTACCTCTCCTGGATAAACCTGTCAGAAAATATATGTTCTCTACTATGACCTCAAGAGGATGTTTCCCAAATCATAATGCATGTACTTTTACATCCCATGCATGAACAAGATATTCTAGTAGCTCCATCTATTGCCTCATACCAGGAAGCCAGAAGAATTTCAACAATCCACAATCTTTTAGTGCCTGGATGGTAGCAGAATCATTAGCTGCATCTAAATCCTGTTCTTCATGTTCTCTTTCTCTCTAGATAAAATCCATTTTTTTTTAATCAAGACCTAAAACATCAAAGGGAGACTCATTACGATCCTTTCCATGCAACAAAACTTAAAAACATTTGAAGGGAAACTAGCAAATAAATTTGGTATTTGCGCCAAACGCATCCTTAGGAGAGAATACATAGCGTTTCACCCCTACCTGTAGTGTACCATCACTTCTGTGCAATGTAGTTTTCGACTCCCTGGGCTTGCATTGGTCTTAGGGCCAATTTTTTGAAAACCAGGGCCCTCAAAAATACCTAAACCTTGCATGAAAACATAAAATGGGACAATGAATTGAAAGAGAAAGGTCTTAGCTCCTACCCAAATGTAACGAAACTGGAAATGATCAACTGGATTGAGTGCAATCAAGTGCATAAGATCAAGGGAAAAAACTACTTAGATATCTCATTGTTGAAGGGAAATGCGAAATAGTAAATATGAATAGTCATTTTGGATATTTATGGTTGTTTCTTCCACTATTTTATTCATATTTAATGTTTTTGACGTAGTTACAACCTAGTTTTACCATGAAACAAGTATTTTTAACCCTTTCTATGATGTTATGAGCAAGTCAACAACTATTTGACAGATTTTGCCATGTTTTGAATAAATTATTTTGACCAAGGAGTACACTTTTATCACTTTTTCGGACTTCGTAAACTTACGAAAATGGAACTCCCTAGAGTTCTCTTTTAGCTCTTTTCAGACTCCCAAAATATGAAAAGATTGTCAAGCACTTGTCTTTTCGAACTCATTTTAGTAAATGAAAAGACGTCTACTTAGTATAAGTTTAACCCTTTTCTGGACTAAGATAGACTAGCTATGAAAAATGAATACCTTATTCAAACATGGCAAAGAGGTTCTCTTGGGTATTATTTTCTTCCTATTCGGAGCTAAGGGACTATCTAAAAAAAGGAACATCTTGAGTTTTCTTTTTTGCCTCTTTTTCAAACTCTCTAAACATGAAAAAGATGTTGAGTTTTTACCTTCATTGGACTTGTTAAAACATAAAACAATGATGGACTCGTCATTCATGAGGGGACCAAACCACTCTTTCTTTGGGTTTGTTAAATATTCTTAGAGGGATTCACCTTAAGGATGAACTTACAAATCAAGCATATGTTATCCTCCTTAATCTTGTTAAAAAATAAAGAGGTAGTGACCAATATAGTTGGGGAAATTCGGAAAACAGAGTAATCCATTTTTCTAATGGAAGCAAGTCGCTCTTGAACACAACACTTTTCCACTTCATCTTCATGGTTCTTGGGTTGGGAAATCTGTTTATCTTTTTGTTTATCATAATGTTTCGAAGCCTCCATTTTCTTTTTTGGTTCAATGTTACCAACTCCATTCAGTGTCGCTATTACGTTTAAGAGAATTCATTCAGTTAATATATGCTACAATACTCTTAATACTTCATTCCATGTCTGACTTTCTTGATCGACCTCCATATCAACATCATTTTGATCATTTTGTTTGAAATCATCATACATGTTTCATATTGTTGATGGAGGATACATTGTCATGTGGAAGGAGTTATTTTTGCGGACAAACCTAACCTCCCTAGGAGTCTAAGACTCTCTAGTGACAAACAAAACAAACAAGAGCAATCCTTTTCTAAATATACATTATTCTATGAGAAACCAAGTGTTGTTCGATCCTACCTTAAATCCAACGCTTGTTGTAGCAGTCCAGCCCTGCTGATCCGGATGAGCTCCTCCTTCACTTTAAGACCTGCATACACTAACAGTCAAACGATTACATAACACCTGAATATTTCATAAAACAAAGCATATTCATCATATAGACCAAGGAGTACATGAAATAATTCATTAACAACAAATCATTGAGAAGAATGGACTTATTTGTATTAAGGAAACAATAAAGGAACCATTACAACCTGAGCCTTGGTGTTGTGCAAGCTCCTCCCAGGGTCCAACAAGAGATTTCCTCTACTTTGACAAGCTCACCCACTCCCAATATGGCAACAAGGAAGGATAGTGATCTCTCCTCACAAGTCAACAATGGAAGTCCTAATTCCAGCAGCATTTACCCTTTAGAATGTTCAGCTTTCAACCTCCCTCCTCTGGCCCAATGCCTGTATTTATAGTATTCTAGAGGAGGTTATTCAGTTCCAACATCAATGGGATCCTCTTTTGGATGGGGTAGCTCCTCTCTTGATGGGATAAGTTCCTCTATCATAGGGGTGCATGAACCATCTGGAGGCACTCAATACACGTCAAACACTCTTCTAGAAGGCTCTAGAAGTGACCACAAGTAATTTTTTAGAGATGAAACTCGCGCCTTTTGACCTTTACAGGGGTACGCACCCAACCTTTAGCTTACAGAGCGTACAAGTACGCAGGTACAGTGTGTTTTGAGTGCGTACACGCAGACAAGGTAGAGAGAACCTGCGTACCCAGAGATAAACATGTTTTAAAGTGACTTTCTCTCTTTTTGAAGTTTGACATGAAGAGCAAAGGTTTGAGGCTTGACAAGGAGGACAAAATGGCTATTTAACTGCAGATAGCCATGGTGACAAATTTCAGTGTAACAGCACCCATTTCAGTACTTTCCATCTCTTTTCTTGCACGAATAGGGTTTGTTAGGGTTTGCTACGGTTTGAGTTCCATTTTCGTTTTCATTCTCTTCCTGCAAGTAGAATAGCCCCTATAGGATTAGTCTTCTGCCATCACAGTAAAAGCTTCTTCTGAGAACTCATAGAATTTGGCTTAAGCTCCTAGGGAACTTGTGCCAGCTAATCAAGTGATAGCCTACAGTAAGAGCTAGTACTTGTGCATACAGCACTGTCGCTTCCAAGTTTGTTACGAACTACCGGATTGATAAAAGTAAAGAAGGGAGCCATAGGAGTTGCAACATTATTTAGCTCTAGTATTGCAACAATAATGTTGCAATACTGGAGCTCACCAAGACTCCCTCCTCAGAACTTCTTTGTAGGTGAATCTGGATCTCCTCTAAAGGCCGCATTTTTTGGTGAAGGAATCAAGTCGATCTGACGGTTGGTTTGCAAGATATTGTCTGCCCTAGTTTGGCTGATCTAGGGTTCGTTGCTGCTGATGTAAATCAGATTTATGTACTATTTCTCTCTACTGAATTATTGAAGATAAAGGAATATTTGATCAAATGGTTTCCCCACATTGCAGTTTGTCCCCGGCTAGCAGCCACATCTTGTGTCTCTTGTCTTGGCTTGTTTTCCGTCGATCATTTAAGGTTCTATCTGTACTTTACTTTATCTACATGTGATTGCTAATCTATGGATAATAATAAGAAAGATAAGTAAACTTATATAAGCATAGAACATACCATAACTTAACATGGTATCAGAGCTGAGGTGAAGACAAATCCTGAGCAAGAGCAAGAGCACTCACCGAAGAGAAGATTGGCAAGGCTATCCTATAAGAACTATGGGGTCCTCAACATTCTTCCCTACCGAAGACAAGCTCCATGAGAAAGCTGAATATCACGGATGGAAGATGTCTATCGATCTAACCTTAGAAGATCAAGGAGTGTTGGACCATGTGAGAGGCAATATTGTTGAGCCTCCATCAAATGCACCCATTGCTGCCAAGAATGGGAAACCGATGAAGTCAAAACAAAGAAGATCATATGGGACTCTATCAACAAGCGCTTGGTGGCCTACATCTCTGACCTGAACACCTCCAAGGAAATCTATGATAGACTGGTGAGTTTATTTAAAGTTAATGATGCAAATCAAGTCTTGTCTCTTAGAAATAAGCTAAAGGAAATTAAGAAGGGCAAAGATAAGAGTATGCAAACATACTTCTTAAGAATCACTGAGATTAGGAACGATCTCCTATCTATTGGGGAAACTATTATTGATAGGGAAATGGCACTCACGACTCTTGGAGGATTACCATACGAATGGTACGTGTTCAGGACTACTCTTCTGAACAATAATGAAATCCCTAGTTTCGAGGAATTAATGGCTAGATGCATTCAAGAAGAAACAAGGGTAAAAGAGCAAGAAATGCCCATGCCTAAAGGTCCTCTTGCTGCCTTTCCTTCTCATGCTAAGAAAAGAAATAATTCTAGGGACTAAATCAAAAAGGAAGGCTGGACCTAAGGATAGAAGAAAAGGATGATGTTACATTTGCGATAAAGCAGGTCACTATGCAAGGGAGTGCCCTGATAGAAGGGACTCACACTAGGACGATGATCAAAATCCCTCTCATGGAAATCAAAGGAATGGCAAATTTAATAGCAAAGGTAAAAGGAGTGTTGGAAATCAAGGAAGAGTAGAACCATTCAAGAAGGCTAGAAATTCCAGGTATGAACCAACATTGTTGAAAATAAGCAGGATGAATATTATCTACCAGTTAGTCTATCTACCTCTGCTCCTTTGGACTCAATGGGAATTTGGCTCATTGATAGTGGTTCCTCAAAGCACTTCACTGGTTACAAAGAAGTTCTCCATAATCTGATAGAGAAAGAAACTACCCTGGAAATTGTCCTTGGAGATAATATGAAATATCCCGTGAAAGGTGTAGGAAATGTCTCTCTTAAATTGAATCAAGGTAATGTGATCCACTTACAGGATGTATTATATGTACTTGACCTCAAAAATAACCTGGTGTCCATCTCGGCAATGGAAGACAAAGGCTACAAGGTGACCTTCAGCGATGGCAAGGTACGTATATGGAAAAATAATGTTAAATATGCCTTCACTCTTGGGTTTTGAGTTGAATCATTATATTAGGTTGGTGGAAGTCCGCTAGGTGTCATGTATTGTGACACATCTCTTCAGTCCAAACTTTGGCATCAAAGGTTTGCCCACCTTCATTATAAAGCTCTACCCAATGTAAGACAAATGGTAACAGGGATGCCTGAATTCCGAGTAGAGAAAGAAGGTGTATGTCTAGGATATGCCAAAGGAAAGCTCAAAAGGGGACCATTCCCCTCAAGCCAAAGCAAGATCTCCGATATATTAGAACTGGTTCACTCAGAAATATCCGGTATGATGCCTATGAACTCCTTGGGAGGATATTTATATTACCTTACTTTTACATATGACTATTCTCGAAATACTTGGATATACTTCTTGAAGAAGAAGGATGAAGTGTTCTCTTGGTTTCGACACTTCAAAGCCTTGATCAAGAATAGAACCGAAAAGAAGATCAAGATCTTAAGGACTAATAATGGGACTGAATATGAATCTAACAAGTTTCATGACTTTTGTAAAGAGACTGGCATCAAGAGGGAGACTACTACACCATATACTTCTGAACAGAATGGTGTGGTGGAAAGGAAGAATCGTACGATTGTGGAAGTTGTCTGTGCCATGCTCCATGGTCAAAGACTTCCAAAGTTTCTATGGGCTGAAGCTACAAACACCATTGTATATGTACAAAACCAATGCCCTCATCAAGCATTGGGTTCCAAGACT
Source organism: Pinus taeda (assembly GCA_000404065.3). Taxonomy (NCBI): domain Eukaryota; kingdom Viridiplantae; phylum Streptophyta; class Pinopsida; order Pinales; family Pinaceae; genus Pinus; species Pinus taeda. The sequence goes on from APFE031124490.1 coordinate 207,418, forward strand.
CCTGAAGAAATGTTCACTAGTAAGAAACCTGATGTATCTCATTTTAGAATTTTTGGAAACCCTGTATATTTTCATGTACCGAAAGAGAAAAGGAATAAATTGGGTGCATCTGGAAAGAAAGGAATCTTCATGGGCTATGGTGAAAATACTAAGGGTTATAGAATCTATGTAGCCAGTCAAAGGGAAGTCATGATTAGTCATGATGTCACCTTTGACAAAGATATGGCCCTTAGCAAGGTGGACAATCTTTCGACTTTGAGGAGCTCTCAAGAAGCCGACACCAGCGAACCGAAAGAAAAGGATGATGAAACAATGCCTGATGTGGAAGAACCCATGGATCCTATTGATTCATCTGAGCCTTCCTCTTCTAGGAAGAGGCCCTCTTGACTTGGGGGGCTACACGATGATGTTGAAGGACACACTTCACCCCGAGGAGCCTTCTATAAAAGTAAGAAACCCAACAGGTATCAAGGGTACCTGACCATCATGAGCATGATCATACAAAATGAGCCTTCATCATTCTCAAAAGTCGTCAAGCATCAAGTATGGAAGGATGCTATGACCGAAGAATATGAGTCTATTATGAAGAATGATGTCTGGGAAGTAGTTCCCATACCCCGAGACAAGACAATTGTCACTTTTAAATGGCTTTATAAGATAAAACATGTAGCAGATGGAAGTAGGGAAAAATATAAGGCTCGTTTTGTTGCTTGTGGCTTCTCCCATAAGGAAGGTATAGACTATGATGAGATATTTGCACCTGTTGCCAGATATACCACCATCCGCTCGATCATAGCCCTTGCGGCTTCACAAGGATGGAACCTACATCAGATGGATGTCAAGACCGCGTTCTTGCATGATTTGATCAAAGAAGAGGTATACGTGGAGAAACCCGAAGGATTTGAGATTTATGATCGAAAATCTCATGTATGCAGGTTGAAGAAGGCTCTCTATGGGCTGAAGTAAGCGCCCCGAGCATGGTATGAGAGGATTGATAGCTACTTGATGAAGCTGGGATTCACTAGGAGTGAAGCCGACCCTAACCTCTACTTTAAGGTTGAAGATGACAAACCTCTCATACTGGTGTTGTATGTGGATGACCTCGTCCTAACAGGTGCAGACCCTTTCATTCACAAATGTAAGAGGGAGTTGGCTTCTGAATTTGAAATGAAGGACCTAGGACTAATGCACTATTTCCTAGGACTTGAATTCTGGTAGAAGCCAAGGGAAATTTTCCTATCTCAAGGAAAATATGTGGTGAAGATATTGGAAAGATTTGGTATGGTAGACTGCAAGCTTGTAACTACCCTGATGGAGCTTGACTTCAAGAAGTTAAGCGGGAGTGCTGCTGGACCTATTTTATGAAATGCTACCGAGTATCAGCAACTCGTCAGAGCATGAATGTTCTTAGTGAACTCCCATCCAGATATATGCTTTGCAGTCAACACATTAAGTCAACATATGGTTGAACCTCATCACATACATTGGATTGGTGCCAAGAATCTATTAATATATCTTCACAGCACAATTACATATGGGCTAAGATACACTGTCAGAGATGTGAGACTACTTGGATACACAGATGTTGATTGGGTAGGAAGTGTGGTGGATCGTAAGAGCACTTCTAGGTGTTGTTTCTCCTTGGGATCTGCTTCGATATCCTGGATGAGCAGGAAGCAGAAGTTGGTGGATTTGAGCACCGTCGAGGTAGAGTATATAGCTGCTAGCATGGCCTCCTGTGAGGCAGTCTGGTTGCGGAAGCTCTTCAGTGAGTTGTTTGGATTTATACTGGATACCACCATGATCCTATGTGACAACTAGAGTGGGATTCGTTTGTCAAAGAATCTCTTATTTCATGATCGCTCCAAGAATATCGATATCAGGTATCACTATATTCGAGACATGGTGCAGCGGGGAGCTATAAGGCTCCAACATATCGGTACAGATGAACAGGTCGCCGACATTCTGACAAAGCCCCTATGAAAGGTCAAATTTTTCACTTTCCGAGAATGACTTGGTGTCATTCAAAAACCCTCTGATGAGGGTTATGTATGATGTATGGAGCTCTTGTAGCTCCCGGGGGGGTGTAGGGGGGGTGTAGGGTACTTCTTGGAGCGACATATGACCACATGGTAAAAGAATCAAAACTTTCCCTGTAACACCCCGTGGCGACTATGTAGCAAGATGACTAGTTCTCTTGTGAGGTCTGGATGATGTGTTCTCCATGACGATTATGTAGTACGATGATTAGTTCTCCTATGAGGTCTGGATGATGTGTTCTCCATGACGATTATGTAGCAAGATGATTAGTTCTCCTGTGAGGTTTGGATGACGTGTTCTCCATGAAAATTGTGTAGTAGGATGATTAGTTCTCCTATGAGGATAGGATTGATTAGTTCTCCTATCGATGCATCCTACCCATGTAGTCTGGGACTCATGGGAAGTACCTCTCATCTGATCAATGAGCAAGGAAATGAGGATAGGGACCATAGTAGTACCGATGGACGCATCATTGTATCTATCATAATCCCTATGCTAGGATGACCTTCATTGATCTAGGATAAATGATACTGGTATGGGACCAGTGGTAGGAGTTGTACCCACTATGACATTGACTTCAGGTTGGTTGAGGACTACTCTGGGACCAGTGGTACACACTCAGAGACTGACTTTGAGTCAACGGAGGATGATACTGGTCTGGGACTAGTGGTAGGAGTTGTACCCACTATAACACTGACTTCGAGTTAGTTGAGGACTAGTCTAGGACTAGTGGTATACACTCTGAGACTTTGAGACTGACTTTGAGTCAATATGATACATCCTCGATCATTTCTTCTTCCTCATAATTCGGACAAAGAAGAGCAGAACAGAGTAGATCAGAACAGGGCAGAACAGAACAGAGCAAAGCAGGCAAGATGGAGTAGAGCAGAGAAGGGGTCAAGTTGTACAGGGTAGTGCATTTTATGGATGAATAGTAGCGACCGATAGACAGATTCCAGATGGAGTTCTCCCTAGTTGAGAGGGAGTGTTAAAATTGGAAACTAGGGCCAAACTCCATGTGGGTCATCTTATTCATGGCTGATAATATTTTTATTAGATTCCTCTCATCGAGAGGTGTAGGATTGATCTAAAGATCATTCGATTCCGATAAGTATTAATGGAGATATGAATTTATTTTGATTATGGAATAATTATCAAGCCGACCAGCAACTCATGTAGGCTTAGAAGCCCAACAGTCGCATCTATTCAATCATCAACAGTTGTGTATAAATACAGGAGGTCTTTTCCTCATTTGGACTCACTCAACTCATCATATCTCTCTCTCTCTCTCTCTTGCGCAGAAAAGAGGCTCTTCTCCTACTGCACAGAAAGAGACTCTTCTCTCACATGTGTGGAAGGAAGGTGTAGAATTTAGGACTGCAGCTGCAGATCAGAAGTTTGACCAGCATTGACCATCGGACTCCCTCCTCACCATTGCTCTATAGGTGAATCTGGATCTCCTTTCAAGGCCGCATTTTTTGGTGAAGGAATCAAGCCGATCCGATGGTCAGTTTGCAAGATATTGTCTTCCCTAGTTTGGCTAATCTAGGGTTTGTTGCTGCTGATGTAAATCAAATTTATGTATTATTTCTCTCTACTAAATTATTGAAGATAAAGGAAAATTTGATCAAAGGGTTTCCCCACATTGAGGTTTGTCCCTAGCTAGCCGCCATATCTTATGTCTCTTGTCTTGGCTTGTTTTTTTTCGATCGTTTAATGTTCTATCTGCACTTTACTTTATGTACATGTTATTGCTAGTCTATGGATAATAATAAGAAAGATAAGTAAACTGCTATAAGCATAGAACATACCATAACTTAACATAGTTGTAAATAAAGGAGAAGTGAGTAATTACAGGAGGTAATGATTTTTTTCTAAGATCACAGGGGGAATTCAAGGAAATAGTATGCATAAACTCAGGGGGGATATATTCCCTTTGTCATCTATGTGCAAAAGGGGGAGAATAAGTAGGAATAATCATATGGGGTAAGTCTAGCCCAAGATATCAATGCCTAGTAGATGTCTGGGTGTGTTGTCACCAATGCCAAAGTGGAAGATTATTGCAGATATGTTGTCATTGATTTCAATTGCAGTGTCATTGATTTCAAAGTCCACCATCATGGGATATTGTTGAAATTGTGTTGTTAATGTGAAAAGCTTGTTGAGCATTCATGATTGATGTAGTTCATAAATGTAGTTAGTTGGATATCCTAGCTTTATAGGCATTTATCTTCATTTTTCCTCATCAAATGAGCATGTAAAGTGGTTGGATATATAGGCCTACAAAAGAGATTTCCAATGGTATATGTAACTTAAGAAAATTCCCAAGGAATTATGAAGAAAGTGGATTTGAAGTGAAGACAATTCAATAAAGGTTTACGGAATCCAAATATCTAGGCCTTAATATATCTGGCTAGAAATATATATGGACATTGAAATTCATCTAGGCCTCTTCCAATATATTCGAACATCCGGGCATTCGAGGATGCACTAAGGCATCTGGGGATGCATTGAGGTATATAAGCATCAAATCATTCAAGATGCATTAGACTGTGAAACAAGTGAAATGAGCTAGATATCAAATTAGCTAGATGAATCTAGGCTTCGATGAAATTCAGTCTCTTCAAGGTCATTCAAGCATCTCGACCTCTAGGATAGCAATAGGGAAATGCTTAAGAAAAGGCTCAGATACTAGATTTCTCAGTCTAAGCCTGCAGGTGGAACCTAGAGTAGGTGGCATCATGAAGCAGCAATACAGGTGACACTATGTGGCAAATTTTTGATGTGGAAATCAAAGGAAGTGACACATGGCATTGATGTGAAGGTGATGTGGCATGAAAAGTGATATAACAATGATATGGTTCTAGGTGGCAGTGCTATGTTGCATGGTGGTAAATGACATAAGGCAACAAAAGTGGACCCCTCCTGTGTTAAATTTTGAAATCCGAGTGGGTGGGGGGTGAAATGACATCTCCACCATTAGATTTTATTAGTCCATGCGATCACCTAGCATGCTCTAAATAGGTGGTGGGTATTTATTGCATATATGATAAATTGTGAACCCTCCCCCCTGTTAAAGTTCGATTAGTCGATTGGGGGGGTGGCGATCAACGCAATGACTTCTCCCTCATGAATCTTAATAAGATCAATTAGCATGTTTTAGGAGTTGGTGATTATTTAACACAAGGTCTAAGCTCTTGGTATTGGCTTGTGGTCCCAGACTTGGGTCACAAAGTGCTAGGTGTCAAAGCACTTGGAGCTAATAGGTCAACCAAACGAAATTTATAACAAGAAAAATAAAAGAATAATACAAGTTTATTTTTCAATGGAGTATCTTCCCAACCATGGTTGGTTGATTTGTAAATTATAAATAAACCATAACAATATGTGATTGAATGTGATTGATACGAAAATGGTTTTATAACATAGTGATAAATCATCTGTCTAGCTTGGTTACATAGTGAGAAAGATAGAGAAGTGAAAAGAAGGTTTGTGTGACTCAGAGAAGAATAAGCCTTAGAAATGAAGTCCATGGAAGACGAGTGATCACAAAAAAACTAGAGGATAAATTCAAGGAATACGTGTGATGCTATTCAATCCAAGTGTAATAGAATGACATGAAACATGAATTCATATGAAAAAAGAAAAGGAGAACTTCAAGAGAGCCAAATTGAATCAGAAATCAAGAAAGTTGTATAAAAAAGAACATCTATGGACATGAGTTTGAAAATGTTATGAGAAAAAGTGATCTAACAAGTCTTTTTGGTTGGTGCTCGCATTTCCTATGGGATTAGTGTCTCCTTCTAGTTAGTGCTAGTAAAGCATTTCAGGTTGGTTCCGACATTTCACAAGGGATTGGTGTCTCCTTCTGGTTAGTGCCAATAAATCATTTCATGGGGTTGGTGCATTTCATGGAGTGTACACTTATGTTGTTGTTGTGATTGATATTATATATGCATTGAAGGGTTTTGCATTAATTAAAATTGACCATTATATGGATTCACCCCCCTCTCAGTATAATCATATTTCCAGTAGTGGTAGCTTATCTATGGGAAGAAATGTGACATGTTACACTCATTCACTATAGTGCATTACAATGAAGCTGAAAGGCCTTGTTAACATAAGCGACAATGAGGAAAATCTAAACATCCAAAAACCCAACCTTAATATATGAAACACCTAAAGGCTTGTGGGCCCAATGGGGTTTGTTGGTACATCAACTTCTTGGGGTCGCAACTATTGCATACAACCTCCATTTATCATGCTCAATAGCTCGTTAGAAAGGTCCATCTAAGAATTACACATTTTGATAGAGCCCCAAGTTAGATCCAATGGCTACTACCTGGGACCTCTCCATGTCAAAAAAATCACTAAGGGCCTCAAAACGTCGTCGAAAGTTTAGGACCTAAAAAAATGTAAAAAAATTGCCAAGTTGGAGAACTATTCTTTGAGCTAGTGGAATAGGTGGGTGCCCCCCAAATATCCACTTGGATCATCATTCTTGTTGACATAATTTACTAATAATTATTGAATATATTCCTTTGAAACAATTGTAGTTGTTTCAAAAGTTTCATCCCAAGAGATGCATATTTCATGCAAAAGAAAATGCATCCTGTCTTTGGTTAGTATGGAATCAACAACCATATGTGGGCCATCTAGTTTCTTTGCCATGTTAACAAGTCTAAAGAATACATTGTCACAATCAATAATAATTTGTTTGAGAGAATGAATTCTCTTGTTCTTGCAAGCCTTCATGTGTTTGAGCCATGCTTTGATGGAAAATTCTATTCTTTCCTCTACATTTCATTCATCTTAGAGACCAGGCTAGCAATAAAGAAACTTAGATCATTTTCAACAAAATATTCATCAACTTCTAGATCTTTTTGTAAAATATGGTTATAAGAAGCAATTTTGGAAGCAACATTAAGTGAAATTTCTACTTTTTCCCATGATTTCAAGATTATAACAAGTCTCTTATTCATATTTTCAACCAAACATTTTATAATATCTTCCAGTAGACTTGATGCTCCTTTCATTTTTTCACTTGGGTCAAATTCTTTTCAATGGGTCTCAATTTATTCAATGGTTTTGCAAACAATGGTCTTAGATATAATAACATGGCTTTTATTTGACTAATTATTTTCTTTAAGTTATTGATTTCCCTTTCTTTCTCATTTATGGAATACTCAAGATCATCCTATATTTCCTAGTGAAACTTTAAAACTTGGGAAGCTTTGAGTTCTATGATGTTAATGTTACAATTCCATTATTGCACATTTTTTTTTTTACATTGAACTTTTCAATTTGTAATTCTTTGAATGCCTATCAAACTCAACATTGTGTAATTTCAATGATTCTTCCTAAAAAACAACATGATATTTTGTGGCAAGTTCTTCAACAAGCATTATATTTTCTAGTATTTGTTTTTCAACCCAACTAGGGACTTACATTAATCTCCATATTTTGAGAGTCAAATTTTTCTTCCGAGGATTCCTTAGTAGGTTTCCTTTTTCTTTCCTCTTTCTCTTTGAACTTGTAGAAACAATATGAAATATTTAAGTCAATATATTTGGAGGTTGTTGACCTCCTCCACCACCAACACTTTCTGTGGTAAGCCTTTTTCTCCTTTAATGTATTTTCTTGTCCTAGACTTTTAAAAATTGAATATATTTGATGAGAATTATTGGGGGAGTTATGGTCAGTACTAGTGTAGGTTATCCCCATTGCCTTTTTTTTTTCGTTTTTTCTATAATCAAAGTATTAACATCATCATGGAGAGGATTATCTTCATGTTCTTCTTCTTCTAAATTCTAATTGTCCCAACTCCTTCTAATTGTTTACTAAAACTTAAAGAACACTTGATATAAGTCATATGACCACATAATATTCCATGTGGGTCAAAACCTTTACAAGAGTGGGCTTGCCTCATCTTGAAGGTGTCAAAATATGAAGCAATTTATTTAAATTGATAATATATTTCACTTTGAAATCTCCAATTTTTAAATGAGTAGGAATGGAATGTTTTTACCCTCTAATTGATGAAATGTGCCCAATATTTATAGTGGTGACACACTTTAACAATTAACAACTTATTAGAAAAATAATGTGGCAAGAGCATACAATTTCCTTCAAAACCAAACAGTCTAATGTAAGAACTTTTCTTGGCATTAAAAAATGCCCTTTCCTAAAAGAAAACATTAAGCCTCATCCAAGAATCTAGCTATATTAGGACCAAATGCCATCTTCTTAAATTCTATAACAAAATAATTTTGAAATTGATAGAAATGAAAATTAGTCTTTTGATACCATAATACTAGATGCCAAAATTGAGCAAGATATTCATCTATATTCACATTTTGAGCAATATGTGAGTAATTAAATATAATTACATAGACCAAGAAATAAATCAAATAGGAAGCCATGAAAAACGTCCTTGTTCTTTCAAAATTCCCTAATTGATAGGAAATATAATTGGAGATAATACCAACCTAGTCAAATATAACTCCCTTATTGATTAAATAGAATAGAATGTCAAGAACTTATCTAGATACATGTTTAGCAGAGTCCTGACTAGTAATTATTTCCAAAAGCCATGAAAATTATTTGTAAGGCTCAACTAATTTATTTACCTTAATTTACATAATCATATATTGAAGTGGGAGAAGGATTTTTTATGAAAATTCTTAGAATTTCACTAAATCCTCCTCATTTATTGATGAATTCTTTCACATTTCCAATTTCGAAAAATTTTCATGGAGTGGATAGACGCAACATTATTATAAAAAATCTTAATTTTAGTTGGTTTTATCAGTTTCTTCAAGGTGAACCATCTTTTTCTACTTATCAAACTTTTCTACGTACCATGAAACTATGTCCTTGAAATTAGATAATTTAAGCATGCAACATGCTTTTGCTATCCCAATCACCAAGCTTAGTTCGTGCTTCATTTCTCTTTTGGTAATTCAAAATAACACTTATATGCAATAGTCTAGTGAAAGTTACAACTCTTCCTTTCAAGTGTAAGATAATCTCCACAATAAGGATCCTTCTTTCTACTCACCATTTTTCCTTTTGGTATCTCAAGATACTTGGGGGTAATAAACTCTAGCCATTACACCACATAAAGACACAAGATTTTTACGTGGAAACGCATATGAGAGAAAACAACAAATCCTTCTTATTTATCTTCAATTCATTACATATATTTGTAGGCTATGATCTATTGGAGGTAACTACCCACAATTTCTATAAGCTTCCAATTGTGGTAGGTTGCAACACGATTGAGGCACCAACCTCGATATGCAATCAACTGCTCATTGTAGGCTACAACATGATTGAGCCATCGACCTCAATAATGAGCGGGCACCAACCTACTCTAGGCTCCAACCTCAAAAATGAGTAGGATCCAACCTAATATAGGTTTCAAAATTAGTGGAGGTACCCACCTTCTTCTCCAGCTTCCTTGTGGACATTGATTTCATATCATTTTCCAACTAGATCCACTTTCATTATATATTATTGAATCATAAGGTTGCTCACCATCTACAACCTATAATCTCTCTCACTACATAGTCCAGGATTAATGTCACAACTTGTAATCACTACCATTGCAGTAAACTACAACCATTTTCGCTGCAATAACTTGAAACCATTATCACTACAACAAATGTCATAAATACTATAAAAAAATATCATACAACTGTCACTAGCTATCATGATGTTGCCTATACTCTGATTTTAGCAATTCATCAACCTGGTCACAAAATCCCCTTCTTGGAACCACTACAACCTTCTCATAACCACTCAAAACATTAAAAAATGGATTTTGGTCATTAAATAAGTGTCAATGGGGCATCATACACCTCTTCTTAGATTCATATCTAAGCCCTAGTCACCCATCTTCTTCCAAAACTCAAATTTGAAAAATAATGACTTCAAAAACCCAAAATAACCATATAAAAATTATGTATTAAATTAAGTGTGCTATAGTTTGCCCCTTTCTAGGTGTGTTTTATAGAATCCCCAAATATGGTGCTAATGATATAATTTGTACATTGCTGGTATGTTATTCATGCAACCAAATGACATAAATATTTCAAAAATAAAATATGAATCGACCTGTCACCTCGTAGGGGTTAAATGTGTGACCTCAGGTACACAGTGCACACATCTTACGAACTCAGTTGCGTTGGTGTCGCTTGTAATGCAATGTATTCCCAATCATTTTCTAATGAGAGTGTTACCTTGAGACCATTATCACTCCAACCTTTTCCTGCGGGTTCCATGATGATCTATATGGAAATAATCTATACATACCATCCTCTGTGGCTCAATGTGTTTGGGTCAACATTGCTCAATATATAGGTGTGCATAAACAAATGCACCATGGATCAACCTATTACACAAATAGTCAATGTCGCCTGAATATATATTTGGATTGAATTTGTGCCACCATAACCAATGCTTTAGCTACAAGTTCCACCAATAGAATACACTCACCATTTATAAAAAATGAAAATGGCCATAACTAATACTCAAATGAACTTCGTGTAACGTCATCTAGATACATATGTGAGGGTCGAGATCATGTTGTTGTGACAAAAGTTCCAGCCACAGTTTCTGCCAACAAAATATAGTCATTTTTAACATTTGAACCAAACAAATCAAACATAAATACCATAACCAAAACCAAACAAACTCCTTTGCAATAATACTCCCAAAATTTTGTAATTGATCTTTTTAACTACGAATGTTTCTTGTGTATGTTTGAGCGATGAATAAGCTCTTATATATATAGTATGTGAGTGGTCTGGGGGGTCAAGTCAATCCAAGCACGAGCGATGTTGTCTTGGGCTTACAAACCAAAAGTTTACCCATTGTAAAATAGACAAGGCTAACCATGTGATCCTTCTCAATGTTTCATATGACCAAAAAGTAAACCGACTTTCGCACCTTTTGATTTTGGCCCCATCTGACTATGTGATGACTCCATGTGATCTAGGGTCACTAGTCATCTACATGATGATATCATCGTGCCATGTGGCAGAATGTGAGGGGCGCCACATGTCACAACTTTTTCATACTTTCAACCAATCATAGTCTATCAAATTTCCCTATGATGTGGTAACCTTAGGTGGCAAAACATCACTATGTTGATGCCATCTACTGAATTTTCATGCTAATTGTGCTGCTAACTATGCGAAAATGCCACATTTCCTTCATCTAGCCTATGCACATCATCATTAAATGAAATGACACCATGTGTCATTATTAAGTTGGGTCGATAGGGCTTTTTAAACATCGTGCAATTTTGATATCATCTAACATTTGAAATGTTATGGGTGTCGTTGATCGGCCTGATCGTTGCAGGCTAATTGAAACCATAAAACAATGCATGCATTTGCACCTGAGGCCATAGATTTCTTTGTCAATGATGGATTCGCCTTGAACATGCTAACTTGTTAAAAAATTGATATTTAGGGTTTTTCCCTAAATTTTTTGTCCCATAATTAATATTGAAACTTCAACTAGCCATAACTTCTCAGCCAAGAGGAGTTTTTCTGAGAAGGATATACCATTGGAAAGGTATCAATGATACCTACACAAATATGTTGTTTGTAGGATCTTTAGGATACCATAACTACATCAAAAACTCAAATAACATCAAGAAGCTTTAACTTATTTTGATAATAACCTATAAGAGATCCAACTGTCATATTGCTTCATAGAGAGTCCTACTATTTCCTTGGTCATCATAGGTAATATTGCTATTCTCTCAAACATTCCCTTTGACATCAATGACATCTTAATGTCATTGAATTACAACACTATGTGCAACAACCGCTTGCGGTAGTGGTTCATAAAAGTATATTAATGATAACTAATTTTCCAAGGTGACAACTGTATGATCCCATTATCAAATACCGTGTCATATTGAATGATATGATCAACTAAATTTTTTAAAGGATGTTATGTTGGAAACTCTTTAATTTTCCATAGAAGTGATGCATTATAGTAAGTTGAAAAAAAAAGGTATGAGAGCTGGGATGATGGGATCATGATGTATGGGAGTTGGGATGTATGATTATCAAGATATTGGGATATATATGAGTCAGGATGTCAGTGTCAGGATGGATTGTAAGAGATGAGGTAGGTTTGGGTCATTATGCCATCCCACATTTGGAAAAGTGACCAAGTATAGAATTAGGGAATTAGGATTGGGATACGCAAAAGGAGTGATATGTCATCCTAATATCTTGAACAAGGTAATAAATTACTTAGTATGGATTTTTTATTAGGAAAGTTATTTGACACTATGGACCACATAAAAGCATAGTATGGCTAGGTTGTTTGGATACATTTATAAAGCACATGGAAACATAAAATGTTTGAAAAGTTTAATTGTTGATCAAAATATTGGTCAACGATGCCTTATTGATAAAAATTATATCATTATACTATTTTTCATATATATTGATTCTTCTAGAGTGGAAAAAGTGAAGGAATCAACTCACATACCATTTTTCCTAGTGGCTCCTAGTTTGGAGAATTCAGATTTGAAACCTTCTAGAAGCAGTTTAAGGCATCAAATGGCCTTTTTTGGGGGTAAAAATTTGTGGCTCAAGAATGCACCCACTAACATTATTCTAAAAACAAATACTTTCCAATGGTGAAATAATTTCATCAATCAAATTCCATATGCAAAAGTTATGCCACCTAGAAGTAGACCTTCCTATTTTGACCACCGTGATTTGAGATGATGCCACATCAGCCCCCATTATATATGGAAAATGAGTTATAAATGTAATCATGATGATGAATATTCTCGAATATTTGATATTACAACTCTAGTTAAGAGTTGAAGGAATCAAATTGAACCACTAGTAGGTTATTAGGTTGCATTATAATCGAACCATTAGGAAGAAAAGGGCTTCCATTGTATTTGAGCACATTTTGTTTCATAGATGAATAGAGTATATGAGAGTGGACATGGAAAGAGAAAAAGAGAGGGTTTATGCACTATAAAAACCCATGAGCCACAAGTGTTACTTCTTTGTACTTGCATCCATTTCCATTCAAAGAAAGAGAGAGAGAACCAACTTCACCTTCCAGCTGGGTTTTCTCTCGAAATGATTTCCCAAGTCAAATTTTGTATTATTGTGGTTTGTGAGTGATTGTTGTATTTGTTCTCTATTTTATGCATAAATATAATTTGCATGCATATGTAGTAAAAAATAATTAACAGACCCAAAAATATAAGAATAAATAAACGCTCATGGTGTAGATTTCAAATTTTCTAATATATTTTAGTAGATATGTTATGGTAAATTGTCAAGTGGAATATCCATGACATTTTACTGATCACTTATGTTGATTTAAACTAATTATCTTTTCTTTCTATTATAAAACTTCTATCACTTTTCCTTCTTCAAGTTATGCCTATACCATGTTAAGTTGAGATATAAGGGATTCCTTTTCTAGGGTAGGAGACACGTATGAGTGCCTAACCCCATGTTTAAGTGTCATTTTGACTAATTTTAGCCTCTTTTATTGAATGTAGAAATGGAAACCCACAATCCATGTACTCATTTTTGTTCAGTAGCCACAAATGATTAAATTTGAAATGGAGGGGGGCATAATTAAGAAGCTCCTTGTTACACAATATTTTGTCACGCCTCCTGCACTTCCTTGTGACACACACTGAAGTTCCTGAAACATGATCATTATATAGTATACCCATCCATGTATATAGCTCAAATCCCTCCTTCAACTTTTCTTGGAAAATGTCTTGAGCTTTCCATGAAGAAATATCTCTTAAAACCGTAAAATGAGGGCCATCACTCTTATGAAGCTAAAAACCGCGATGGTCACATGTTGCATCGTGTTTGACCTGCAATGGAATCACTCTATTCCCTGTCATACCCATGATGATCCCAAAGAGGCAATTTTACCAAATGAAATGAGAAACTTCGTGATCTAGAAGCTTCCAGAGTGACGAGTTGGAGGTGGTTTCACATAGATGAGGTCAAATCCTCCTAACTTAACCTTTTTGTCTTATCCCTATGAGCTACCTCCTTGAGATGTGGTCCTAACCCTACCTTTGGAGAATTCCTAACTCCCTCTCCTAACCTATAAATTCCTCCTTTCCCATTCCCAAATCGTTGGTCAGATTAGAAGTTGGTTGATCTATGTCCATTTACACCCCTATGTTGAGATTGTTCTTAGAGGCTATTCATTAGACTTGGAGGAGTGTTTGGAGAGAATCTGGGCTTGGATTACCACTCAAGGAGAGACTTTCAATGGAAAGTCTATGGTTGTAAGCTTCCCTTCATTATTTAAATAATAATACAATTGTTGGTTCATCTTCCCAAAATATATATGTTCATGTATATATTGGCTTGGCATTCCTTGATCAGTTAAGTAGGTTATTGTTGGATTTGTTATTGGTTTTGGCATGCTTTGTTGTCTCTTGATCACTTGTGTACGTACATGTGCTGGAAGAAGCAGGAACAAGTCCATAGCACAAGCAGTTCGAGGATCTCAACAAAGGAAATCGGAATAGCATCAGAGCAAGGTAGGCTATCTCTCTTGTTCTACTTTTCAATTATAATCTAGGAAGATGTCTAGTTGATTGTCACTTTAGTTGCTAGACCTACTCATTGGGCTAGAGGGATCACCTTTGTCCGTAGAGAGGATTAACCTTGTCAACAAAATGGTGACTCCGCTAGGGAGCCTATGACCCTTTCCATCCAATCTTTCACCCTGATCTTTTGTCTAGTTTAACCAACCGTCGATTTTTTGGCTTGTCTGCATCAGTTTGGGTTTATACCATCACTGATTACTACCTTAAAGTGCTAAGTCTAGATTTTTTTTTGGAATATTTTTAGTTTTTTCCCATATTACTTGCCCATCACGGGTTTACCTTCATAGTCGTGATGGAATCACAGTTTTCTACCTTTATAGTCTCAATGAGCACGGTTTTTAGTTTTACAGTCACGATGAAAAAAAAAATCTTCATTTTTTGGTCATGCTAGAATCATCACTACTTTTGATATACAAATTAGTGATACCATCGCAGGTTTTCTTATCCAAAGAAGCGATAATCGTGGGTTTGGGTATGTAAAGTAGCAATGATCCTTGAATATGAGAATTTTTAAGATTTATTCCTAAGAATCCAATGTGTCTTGGCCCCTAAGGTCTTTTCCCGTCATGTATGCTTGGATTTGTCAATGTTTTGATTGACTTTCTTGATTAATTTGCAAAATTTGTCTCATTGGCTTCGAAGTGAAATCTGACTGAGTTCTAGGATTTCTAGTCAATTGGTCATCACTTGCTTCTTGTTGGTGTAGTTGAGATGCTCGTTTTGTTGATTGACTGAGTGTTGTTTTCCCTCGAAATCATTGAAAACATCATTTTGCATTTTTTTTAGCTTGTATTTCTAAATTTACTTTTCGTGAAAATGCATTAGACTAGTTGCATTGAAAAGTTATTTTTTGAATTCATCATTGAAAGTAGATCACATTTTTTCGATGATTGAAAGCTAAAAACTATATTAGGTGCATCATTCAAAATGAAAGGAAAAGCATAATTCATATAAGTGCATCTTTATAAAGTAAAATCATTTTTCTTTCGAAAAGTTGCATTTAGGATAATGAAAAGTGGAAAACCGTTTTTACTTTTGGCAATGCATTTGGAAGACGAAAGTGAAATTTAGTGGAAGGAATTTTGCATGATGCATTATTGATTCAAATTTCTTCCCTTTATTAGTCTAGCTTTCATTCAAACGAAAAGTTTTACTTTTCTCATATAGTTGCATCTTAGATGTTCAGGTGACATTGTTTTGAGCCCAAAATTGAAACATAATTGAAGATCAACTCTAAAATCTATCAATTAATCTAAGGAGCATTTTAAACATTAACGCTTCATACTTAGTGGTCTAGGCTAGAGATGTGTTCCGACATCTTTAAAACTTAGCAGTTGTTGTTCACTCTTGCATTAGACACTGCTAGCATGGACTTTTGCTCTCGTATCATTGAGTATATAAAGGGAGACCTTCATAGGTTGCAAACCTTTATCCATGGAAAGCTAAGTATTTCGCCCTGTAAACGTGATACACCAAACACAATTTTCGGGAAGATTTCCTCCACATACATCAAATCCTTGGTAAATTTATTTGTTGATTTGTATATTGCAGTTCACATTACTTGGTAATCCTTTTTGCCTAGAGTATCCTGAGTAGTCATTTCGATCTTTTCTGACTCCTTAAATTTGAAAATATCATCGAGCGCTTATCTTTTCAAGCTCGCTAAACTTACGAAAGCGACTAATCACCTTTTCGTCCTTTTCTCGACTCTTAAAACATGAAAAGGCCAAATACTTGTTTCAAATTCTAAAATTAATTGACCGCGGAACAACATCCTTCCTGTGGAAATACTCCTTAATATATTTTAGGTTGATACCAATGGAAACATTTCCTGAGTCTATTAGTCAAGGAAACCCCTCTATGGGAATCCTAGTCCTTTTCCTTCTTTCAGAAATACTGATGCTTCCTATATGGCGATGTTGTCCCTTCCTGGATTGACCATTGGTCTGCTAGTTCGGTTGTTTTTTATCTTGGTGGTTTCGAGCGTTGAAACTGCTTTTGAACCAAGTTCTCCTCCACCTGAACAACATCAACCTCATGTTGATCCTAAAGTTGACCCCTCGGCTTCTTCGCTTATTTCTTCACCTTGTTCTTCCTCTTCGCCTAGTGAAAGTCTGGATTCTAGTAATCAAGAAGCTAAGAAGAAGAAGAAGAAGACAAAGAAGAAGAAGCAAAATAGGGAAGGGGGCAACCAAGCAGTCATTACTATAGATGCAATTGATGTAGGAAAATCTTCCAACCAGCCTAGGAAAGTAAAATTCCCTTGCATGTTATGTAAGGGTGACCACCTTCTTCGGAATTGTCATGATATTCCCAAGGTCTTAGAAGTGTGGTCTACAGGTTCATATCGACCTTTGTCATCAGCCTCTGGCAATCATGCTGGTAATAAACCTTCAACTAGTAAAGCTCATGGGAAAAAGGGAAAAGTCAAATTTCCTTGTAATTTGTGTGAAGGTAATCATCCCAGTCACCTTTTTCCTTTAATGGATGAAGCTTCCAAAGAGTTGGAAAACCTTACAGCTTCTCAACTTCATCTTCCAACTGGGTATTGAAAGCTTTCCCTTGATGATCCGCTAGTTGATCGAGTGTTTGATAATATAAATATATTCATGACATAAGTATAAGAGATGATGGTTCCAAACAACATGAAGTTGTTTATAAGATCCAATTACCTTGTTGATTCCAAACAACATGAAGTTGTTTATAAGATCCATTGATTATGTGCAATGTCTTATAATGGTGAAATTGGCCATTCAATAAACATTAGAATCAAGGAACTCAATGCTAAGATAAAACACAATAGGGTTCATTCCTTAGCTCTTGTTGACAACTCTAATAAGACCACCCACCACATTTTTTTGGAGGATACTAATGTTTTGTCCAACATTAACCACTACTCCACAAGAAAATAAGTGAAGCAATTGAAATTGAGAAGCATCCTAATAACTTGAACAGTGATGATGGTTGGAAAATAAGCTAATTGAGAATATAGAGATATTCATGACATAAGTATAAGAGATTGGTGAAGAATGAAATATATCAATTGAGCATATAAAGATATTCATGACATAAGTATAAGAGATTGGTGAAGAATGAAATATACCAATTGAGAATATTGATGAAAAGGAATCATGCATTTATCTTTCTTTTAGCTCATTTTTAGAAGATAAATGTTATACATTATCAAAGATCTATTAGACAAAAGATATGTGAATATAAGGCAAGAAATTAAATACAATATCAACATATTAAACAGGTAAACTATGTCAAAATAGGAAGCATTAGTATTCCCTAATCATATAAATTGCTCAATGAAGAAAAGAGGAGAGAAATTAATTTATAGAGAGAACTTGAATTCTTAATGAAGGGAATTTGGAAAAAGGTAACAATATAGTAATGGGAAGGTTTCTATTTTTAAAGTAAAATATACATGTTGATAGGAGAAACTTCATCACAGAAAACGATTACCAAGAAAATGATGTGATTATATATATATGGGTGTGTGTATTATTTATATTGATTATTTAAAAACATGTGGAATAAGGTAAGGTACATTACAAGTGTGGAATAAGGTAAGGTACATTAAAAGTGCTATCAGAGCTTTAGGTTACAACATTGGGCTTTTTATGGGTCCTAAACTAAAAAATTTATATATATCATGATAAAATTGTTCAATGGTATGTTAGAAAGTTTGAAGTATGGTTGAAGAATTCAATGGACGAACTTCCATAGGATAACATAGAGGTGGTGAAGAGTGTGACACTGAATTAGGAATGATGGGCAGTGGAACCAATGCTGAAAATCAAGAATTTGAGTTATTGCAAGTAGTGTGTAGCTTGAAGGCAAACTTAGATAACATAAATCCAATTCAAGAAAGTTTATCCAAAGATAAAGAAGAAAATGAGGAGATTAATGATTATATGCTGAGGAAATTAAAAGAACATATAGTTAATAAGAATACAACAAAAACTCATAAAAAGAGAGTTGGGAGTGAGACAACATACATAACAAATTCAATAACTTCTAGTGTAAGTGAGTCTCGTGAATTTGATGAGGAAAGAGAACACAAATATGAACGTAGCAACTCCACATCTTGGAAGAAGAGGACTACATCTTAGTTACAAGGAGACTGTAAGAAGATTAAACCTCTCAATTTTGATGGTGAATCTGAAGAAGGAGCGGAGGCATGGCTCCTCAATATGCCTAAATACTTCAATGTCTACAACCATCCAAGTATTTTGAAGGCAATATTGGCAACTTACCAGTTGAATGGTAAGGGATCCTTATGGTGGGAAGAGAATAAATGTATTAAAAGAATCATAAGTAAAAATATGACTTGGAACCTATTTAGAAAAGAATTATGAAATAAATATCTAACTGAAAGGCATTTCTACAAAAAATCAAGAGAGTTTCATGAGTTAGGATTGGGACAATCTACTATGGATGGGTTTGTTCACAAGTTTATGAGTTTGAAAGTGTAGTGAATGCTTTCGGAACCAGTCAAAAATCGCGATGAGAGCTGCTGAGGCCCATGCACAGCCCTAGCTACTACTGTAGCACTCAGAGCCACAGACCTTGTTGCGCCTCAGCGGCCTCCTCCTGCTAAGGCCCGACTCCACCAAGCAAGGAGAGATAGAACCTCCTGTTGAAAGCGCGCAACCACCTGTAGCTGCCCTCAGCAGCCTTTTGCTGCTGAGGCTCGAGAAAAATGGATCCATCAGAGATCGAAGATCACCACACAAATCACCAACAGGAATCGGAAGTAATAGCCAAAGCCTTCGCCTCCCTCATTTCTGCAATGGGTCCTGCAAAGAACCAACCAGCAATCTCAATTTTGTTAAAGGAATGGAAGAAATACCAAAGATATCACTTCCTCCCGCCCTCCCATGAAGAGAAGCACTCTCCCTGGCAGAACGAGGACTAGTAGGGCAGTTTACTGGGTTGTGGCCATCACCCAAGACTATCCAAAAATGGTTAGAAAGAAACTGGTCAACTTTAATAAATGGGAAAATTTTGATCAGGTTCTACGATAGAGGGCATTACACCTTTCATTTCGAGACCAAGGAGGACTGAGACTTGATATTTAGGATGGGTTGTATTTTATGGGTACAAGGGGGTTGTATCTGAATAGATGGACACTGGACTTTGACCCAGAAATGTATGTTCCAAGCATTATACCTGTATGGGTTAGATTGCTGCATCTTCCTCTCCACTACTGGGAAGACGAATCAGTTAAATCCATAGGAAACGCGGTGGGGAAATACATCGACAAATGTGAGCCAAAGGAAAATATGCATGCATGAGCCCGAATATGTGTCGAAGTAGATCTAGGGAGAGGACTCCCAGAAGCTATCAAAATCAACGTGGACCAGTGGACGCACATACAATAGCAGGATTACGACAAAATTCCCTTCAAATGCAAGGTATGTCATGAATATGGTCATTTCGCAAATAGATGTACAAAAAGAAAAGAAAATGAAAGTGGAAAAACGGAGGAACTGGAGAATAAATGGGAGCAGGTCAAATGAAAAAAAAAATAGTTAACAGGCAACCAATCCAACCTCCTTCGTAGCCCTCAGCATCCATTGAAGCTCAACCCTCCTCGCCAAAGGCAGACCTTGCCACTGCAAATCCATTCGATCCATTGGATCTGTCTACCCCTTCATCCCCTGGACCTAAATCCAGATCTAGATCTAGATCTAGAACCCCTCACTCTCCTAACCCTTCTCAATCTCCCCACTCCCTCAGAATCTCAAACTCCCACCACTCTCCGCCTCCCTCAGTAGACAGAATCTTAACCAGAAAACAAGCAAAGGAAGCATTCCCAAACACTAAAAACCAAAAAAAAGTGGGAAGAAAGACAAACGAAGAACTAAGGGATGAAGTAGCGGCAAAAGAAATGGCTCTAGGAACGCAGCAACCTATGGATACTTTCTTAGGGAAAAGCACAGGGAACTATGAGAAAAGTTATCAAAGGGGGAAGGGAACTATGTACCACCCAACAGGTAAATAATGATAATAGTCTCCTATAATTGTAGAGGAATGGGGACATATTTTAAAGAAAATGCAGCAAGAGACATAGTAGCAAATGAAACCTAGATATTTTAATGATCCAGGAGACAAAAGTAAGCAATCAAGACACTGAAAATCTCTAAAAAAATGTTCATAAACTATGAAGGGGAAGCTATCCAGGCAACAGGAGCTTCAGGGGAATATGCACAATATGGAAAAAAGGAATATGGGAATTAATTCAAAAGAAAACAGATCAGCGTTGGATAATAACGGACCTCAGGCAAATTAGCACAAATGAGAGATACAGGGTCATAAATATATATGCCCCCAACCACTATAAGGATAAAGAACAGTGTTGGGCCACATTGAAGGAAGTGCTAAAAGACACACAAGTTGGGAAAGTGATTTTAGGAGGAGACTTAAATCTGGTAAGAAGTATAGAGGAAAAATTTGGAGGAATTTATCAAGTGGACCCCTCCAGGAATTCGTTAGAAGAAATAATGGAGCAATACAGCCTTTTGGACATTCCCCCAAATAATGGGAAATACACCTGGAACAATAAAAGAGTGAGAAAAGGAAATATCAAAGAAGGATTGGATATATCTTAATCCAAGAAAGTATAGCAATAGGTTATAGCTCCATCAAATCAAAAATTATTCACGCCACTGCATCGGATCATAAACCAGTAGTAATAATACTGGGAAAAATGGAAAACCAAGGCCCCCTCCCATTTAGATATAGCTCAACCTAGGACAGTAACACAAAAATCAGCAAGTTAGTAAAAACAATATGGGAACCAAGAATATCAGGCTCACCTCATTACATATGGGAGACAAAACTGAAAATGTAAGAGCCAAGTTAAAGGAATGGGAAAGATTAAAAAAAAAAAACAAAAAGAGCTACAACAGAAAATGGATAGCATGCAAGCGGAGAAAGAGGGAAAAGAAGAAAGCAAGCAGCATTACTTAAAAGAGAAAGAAATATTTTGGTAAATAGACAGGGAAAATAGGAAAGAGGATGAATAGACCATATTGAAATCCAGAAACCTATGGCTCAAGGCAGGAGAGAAGAACACTTCCTTTTTCCATAACACTATGAAAATCAAAAGAGAAAGAAACTAGATAGAAAATATCCAAGTGGAAAATCAAGAAGTTAAAGGAGTAGAAGAAATAAAAGAAAAATAGCTCACAAGCACTTCAAAAATTTACTCTCAGCCATAGAAGAAACAGTTGAGTATGCAAAAATTTTGCAGCACACAAAAAAGAAAATTAAAAAAGAACAAAACGCAGATATGTGCAAAGATCCCACAGAGGAAGAAATAGTGGAGGCCATATGGAGCCTGCACCCAGATAAAGCACTAGGGCCAGATGGTTTCACCATAGATTTCTTTAGAAATCACTAGTATACAATCAAGAAGGACTTCCTAAAAATGGTGAAGAATGTTTTCAAAAAAGAAAAGATGGGAGGCAACACAAAATCCTCCTATATGGCCCTTGTCCCAAAAGAGCCAAATCCCTCCACTTTCAATAGGTTCAAGCCTATTTCTCTCTATAATTCTTCATATAAGATAATAACAAAGATAGTGGCAAATAGAATTAAGAAAGTGCTTCCCTTAATCATATCATAAAATCAAGGAGGGTTTGTTCCAAACAGAGAAATCATTGATAATGTCATAATTGTTCAGGAAGTTGTCCACTCCAATATTCAAAAGCAAGAAAAAGGCATGATAATCAAACTAGACATGGAAAATGCCTTTGATAGAGTCAGCCACCAATATCTAATGGTTGTCCTCCAGAAACTCGGCTTCTCTAAAGAAATAACAGGAGTGATACCCCATGGATAGCCCTGCTTATAAATGGAAAACCCAATGATTTCTTCCAAAGCACTAGAGGTCTTAGGCAAGGTTGCCCTCTCTCCCCTTTTCTTTACATAATAATGGCAAAGACCTTAAGCAGACCATTGGAAGCCCAGAGGAAAGAAAGACCTATACAAGGCTGAGAATGGCAAAAGGAATAAAAAACATAAATCATTCCTTGTTTGCGGATGATACTCTGTTGCTGGGAGGAGCATCAATAATAATAGCCAGAAGGTTCAAAAAAACTCTCGATGAATTTCTACACGTGTCAGGTGGGCTATTAAACAACTCAAAATGTAGGATCTATGGGTGGAATATTCTGCCTAGAACCATGCAAAGGATCTCCCAAATTATGGAAATTTCAACACAAGAAAAATGGAGTCATTTCTTCTACGTGGGACTTCCAATCTCAAAAGAGAGCATGAAAGTAGAATTATGGACAAAACAGATTGAAAAAATGAAAACTAAGATAAAGAATTGGGGAATGATGTGGCTAAACATGGCTAGAAGGGTGATATTAATCAAAGCCCTCCTTGCTGCATTATCGATTTATCAATACGCTATAATCATGGCACCAGCAAATGCCCACAAACAAATGGAATTAATCTTAAGAAGCATTTTATGGCATGGTGGCAAGCAAGAAAATAAAAAGTTCAGTTTAGTCAGGTGGGAACAAGTAGTACAACCTTATGAAAAAGGAGGACTATCCATCCAACTGCCTAGGCTCATGAATGCAACCCTTGGAATGAAAATAGTGTGGAGACTCATTACAGGTAAAGAGAGTTGGTAGAAAAAATCCTCATTAACAAATACATGGATGGATCGAAGGAAAATTTGCTAAAGGGAAACAACCCAATTAGACAAAGCACCCAAGTATAGAAACTAATCAAAAAAATTATCCCAACAATGAGCAGCCACATCTCAAAAATTCCAGGTAATGGAAAAACAATATCGATTTGGGAGGACAGGATCATGGGAAAAGACCAAATTCAGAATTATCCGGAAGTAGAAGGTATTCAAGAATGGCTGAAAGGAAGAGGATTCAACACTCTACATTCAATATCGTTGTGGAATCAAAAGGAATGGTAGGAGTGGAAAATCCCAACCATACCAGCAATCCTGGAAGGGCAATGGATCAAAATTAGGCAGCATTTAAAAGGGGCATCTCCAATCCACTATGACGAGGAAGACAAATACTTGTGGGATCCAAGCAATGGGCATTACACAGTCAAATCTGGATATAAAGATCAGATTGACCAACAGGAATGGGACTCCTGAAACTAGCTTGGAAAACTGAAAGTTTGCCAAAGATAAAAATTTTCATATGGACTCTTTTAAAAGGGAAGATCTTGACCAGTGAAAATTTAAAAAAAAGGGGCTTCCAAGGGCCATCACGATGTCCCTTATGTCAACAGGTGGAAGAAAAAATTCAGCACTTATTCCAAGAGTGCAAATTCTCAACAGAGTGTTGGAAGCAGCTTATGAAGCCTCTGGAAGTGAACATAAACTTTGAAAAACCATTGCCGGAATTTCTAAGAACACTGGAGAAAGCATACCCTTATGCAACAAAGAAGAAAGCCACAATACTAAGAATTTGGAAATGTATCCCAACAGTGCTATGTTGGAAAATTTGGCTGACTCGAAATAAATGCATTTTCAAAAACCAAAATCCAAGAATTGGGAAAACATTATCAAAAACTTGGGGACTGACTTCCAAAATTCTCAACGAAAAAGGAACTGCACCAACAGACTACAATATTCTTCAACAAGAAGAAAGGGACTGGCTCAGCAAATCCATAATAGACAACAATGGCCAAAGAGGACAGAGAAAAGAAAACTCAAAAAAAAAAAAAAATATTGGAAATTAAGAATGACTGAAGAGGAGCTTGATAGCTGGAAAAAACTTCAGAATAGACATTTTATGCAGTTTGATGGAGCCTCAAAGAATAATCCGGGAAAGGTAGGAGCTGGTGGAATAATTCATGATCCAAAAGGGGAAAAAATAGTCACCTATGACTAGGGACTGGGAAAATGTCAAATAATAAGGCGGAAGCATATAGTTTGCTAATGGGGACAAGAATGATTAAAAAAGAGAGAAATCCAAAATCCAATAATCATAGGAGACTCAACCATCATAGTCGAGGCAATGGTTTGAAGCAAGAACCCAGGCAATGAGCTCATGAGTAGAATCATCAAAAGAATCATAAGGAATTTAGCAGGCTCTAGCAATGTAACCTTCAAACATGTCCTAAGGATACATAACCATCAGGCGGACTATCATGCAAACCAAGCTGTGGAAAAATAGGAAGGAATAGTTAGAGAGAATCAAGATGAATACTACCTCACTGTGCCTTAATTACCATCTAAAAATGACAAGATCAAAGCACTGGAAAATCAAGGGACAAAGTAGACAAATTAAAGGAAAAAATCAAAATTTGGAAAGCAAATCAAATCAAAGGAACCATAGCAAATGTGTAAACCAAAAAAACATGGGCAGTCAATGGAAAAATCGTGACCTTAGGGATTCTAGTATGAATGATGTCAGAGAAGGCATCCCTGATCATAAGACTCATGAGATAAAAATCAGAGGCACTGGGAAAAATCATGGCAGGAAATCAGGGAAGGATGATCGCACTCAAGCGACAACCTCCATTTGCAAGTTTAGGGAAGATAGAATGAGCTATAAGAGACATGGTAAGTTAACATCCAGGAAGCATGACTATTTCCATAGACAGTCTATTGTTGAGCGCAGAGAGAATTGGCTCAGTCCCCTCGTATTTCTTAAAGCCATAGATTTTAGCTCCGAGATCCTTGTGTACTCCAGTGCCTAGCTCTTTGTCTTACCTTAGCATGCCCAGCATCTCCTCATCACTATGAACTCAAATGCCTCATTGATCTCTGTTTCAAATCCACTCCTCCTTTTTTACGAATCAGCTGTCAGTCCCATTGTCATTATAGTCACACTGCTTGCCTTCAGTCCCCTGCTTCTCTCCATATTTTCACCTCCCAAAGCAAGACTTTATCTCTCCATATTGTCGTTTTCCATCATTGTTTTATTCGCGGGCCCACACCCAGGCCCATAATCATCCAGGCCGTTATTAATTCTCAAGCAAGCCAGAACATCGGTTAGCAAGGCATGACTGCTCAGGCTCAAAGGCTAGCAATCAGCAGTAGAAGGAAAGCTATAATAGACAACACAAGAAGCAGGGAGCTCAGTAAGGCAAGAGGAAGGAACAATAAAATGGAGCTCAACCCCATTCAAAATGCAGCCAGGAATAATGCATACCCAGCATGAAAGGGAAACAAAATCATGATACACTAGCTCCAATAGTCATTAAAGGACCTCTGAAGTGAAATGCGGATGGAATACAGTTTTCAAAAGCGCAATATGGAAGTTCAAAAAGAAGATATTATGGCCCTGAAATCAAAGTGCAAGCACCTAGAGGAAGTAGTGGACTACTACAAAAGCAAAGCCACGAGTAGTGAGGGGGATAATTCGATCAACAACAACAACATGCACCAAGCAGCCAAGGACTACTCAGTTTATAAACCATAAATCTCAGTGATTTCATGTTATGTAAATGTGTTTCCTTAGTTGGTCAATATATCAGGCAGTGTCCTAGAATAGCTAAAAAAACTTCTAAAGTTTTGATACTAAGCACATGAGAAAGGTCTGCGTGCCTATCTTACTACTTAGTCTACTATATCAGAATAGTGGAATGTAAAAGGAGCTTGCTCCAAGACTTTTTTTGGTAATATATCACCTAACTGAACTTGTTTAAAAAAATAAATAAATAAAAAGTTTATGAGTTTGCTGAGGTACGTACCATACTTGAATGAGGAGAAGCCCAAAATAAAATAAAAAAATAAAAATAAAAATAAAAAAATTAGTTGTTTACCTTTCTCATTCAGAGAAGAATTGAGTTTGATAACCCAAAAACTGTGGACAAAACCATAATAAAAGAAAATTTGTGCTATGCTCAAAATCATATGAAAGGTGACAACTCAAAAGGTTGCATGACCAAAAAGCATGAAAGGTTAAGCACTAATAAGAAAGGGTTCAAGAAACCAATTTTTCCAAATGTTTCCAAAAGTAACCAAGGAGGAAATTATAGCAGAAGTGTGAATCAATCAAACAATTTTGGAATAGGTAATAAAAACTTTGCAAAAGTACTTAGACCACCAACTAAATGTTGGGGTTCTAGTGAAAATAACTTATAGAGAGTCTGTTTATAAAATCTAGCAAACAAAAAGGGTATAGTGAATAACTTGCAGGAAACTTCAAATATTATTGACATTGCTCGCAACCTTTTGAGGATCAGTGCAACATTAGATGGAACACAGGTAGACCACCAGTCAAGAATGGTGGAAGTCCAAGGTACAATTTCTAGACAATTTGTTTTAGTATTAATAGACCATGGATCGACCTTGAGTTACATTTCCCCTGCTACAATTAAAAAGTGTGAACTTATAAAAGAAAAGCAAAGCAAACCTTGGTTATTACAACTAGCCACAAAAACCAAAAGGAAAGTAACTGAAATAAACAAAAACTATTTATTGAATTTAAATGGAAGGAACACTCAGTTGTGTCAAAGTGTTTTACCTCTAGGGTCATATGATGTATTAATTAGGATGGATTAGTTAGAGTCTCATAAAGTGATTTTGAAATGCTTAAATAAATATTTCACCTGGGTTAACGATGATGGAGAGGACTACATAGTTAAAGGGTGACAAGAGATGTTTTAGTGAGGCATATTTTTGCCTTACAATTGAAGAAAGTGCTCGCAAGGGATATCAAATGTATGTTGTTCAAGTTGAGCATTTAGCTGAAATAAACAAAATCCATCTTGAGAAGACTACCCTATTTTATAACACTACAAATATGTTTTTCCTAAGGAGATACCAGGATTGCTTCCAAGGAGAGATATAGATTTCACTATTGATATCATGCTTGGAGTTGTTTTGGTATCCAAAGCTCCCTATAGGATGAGTATCCCTAAGGTAATGGAATTGAATATTCAATTATAATAGCTACTAGATAAAAAGTACATAAGGCCTAGTGTGTCTCCTTGGGGTGCACTAGTTTTATTTGCCAAAATGAAAGATAAAACAACGAGGATTTGTATTGACTATAGGTAGCTGAAAAATATGGCCAATAAGAACAAATACCCTTTACTCTGAATTCACGACTTGTTTGATCAAGTCCAATGAGCATCAATCTTTTCAAAAATTGATCTAAGGTCAGGATATCATCAAATAAGGATCAAGGATGAATATATACACAAAACAAAATTTACAACAAGATATGTACACTATGAATTTGTGATGTTTCAATTTGGACTCACTAATGCACCAACGAATTTCAT
Organism: Pinus taeda; assembly: GCA_000404065.3. NCBI lineage: Eukaryota > Viridiplantae > Streptophyta > Pinopsida > Pinales > Pinaceae > Pinus > Pinus taeda. The sequence goes on from APFE031124490.1 coordinate 235,334, forward strand.
GTGCTTGATGAATAGTGTGTTAACTCCTTTCCTTGATAAATTTGTCATAATATTTAAAGATGATATTCTAGTCTTCTCTAAGAGTAAGGAAGAACATGATCAACAACTACAAATATTTCTTCAAACACTTAGAGATAATGAGTTGTATGCTATGTTTAGCAGGTGCTCATTCTATCAAGAACAAATTTAGTATTTGGGGCATTTAGTGTCAAAAGAAGAGATTGTTTTAGATCTAGAAAATATTAAAGCCATTATTAAATGGCCAGTGCCTAAAGATATAGCTAATGTTAGGTCATTTATGGGGATTACAAGTTACTATATAATATTTATAGAGGGATTTTCTAAATTAGCCTATCCTATTACTTCTTTTCAAAAGAAAGGGACAAAATTTTAATGGAGTCAAAAGTGTTAGGATAAATTTGAGAAGCTAAAGCAGTTATTAACCACTTCTCCCATCCTGAAACTAGTTGGTCCCAATAAAGAATTTGTGGTGTGCACAGATGCTTGTAAAGAAGGCTTGGGAGGTGTTTTGATGCAAGAGGGTCATGTAATCAGTCATGGGTATAGAAAGCTAAAGGACCATGAAAATGATTATGCTACGCATGATTTTGAATTGGAAGCCATAATACATGCTTTAAAAATGTGGAGACATTACCTGATTGGAAAAAAATTTCAGCTAAGAACAAATAATATTAGCCTCAAATATATATTTGATTAGCCAAATCTAAATGCTAGCAAGCTAGACAGTTATCATTTCTTAGCGAGTACAATTTTGAAATTGTACATATCAAAGGAAAGGAAAATAAATGTGTTGATGCCTTAAGTAGAAAATTACGTAAAATATGCACACTTTCAACAACAAATTGGCAAATAAAATTGATTAAAAGGATAAAAACAACAACATAATTTGATGAAGAATACTTACAGATCAAAAATAAATTGCAGGGAACTAAATAATTAAGTGAAAATGAGACTATTTTTCAGTAAATAATGTATATTTTTTGTTGTTTAAAGGCATAATTTACTTTCCTAATGACCCATAATTGAAAATTTTTATGTTACATGAATTACATAAGAGGCCAACAACTAGTCACCCTGGGTATCAAAGGCAGATAAATGTGTTAAGGAAGGATTATTATTGGCCAAATATGAAGTTCGATATGACATAATATGTGGCTAGATGTATAGAGTGCCAACAAGTGAAGGCTTCTCATAAACATCCAACATGATTGTTGCAACCTTTCCCAATTCCAGAATGGAGATGGGAAACCATATCCATGGATTTCATTATTAGTTTGCGAAGATATAGGAAATAGGATGATTCAATAATGGTGGTGGTAGATAAGCTTAGTAAATATACACACTTTATCTCTTTTAAGTCTACTTTTAAAGCTATCAACATAACAAAAGTTTTTATGAAGGAAATATTTAGGCTTCACAGTATGCTCAAAATAGTAATTTCAGACTGTGATGCCAAATTCACTTCAAATTTTTGGAGGGGATTATTTGAAGGAATGGGGACAAAACTAAATTTTAGTACAACTTATCACCCTTAAATTGATGGGAAAACAAAAAGAACTAACTAGATCTTAGAGGTCGTGTTGAGAATGTATGTTATGGGCAAATCAACCAAGTGGGAAGATTACCTTCACCTAGTTGAGTTTTCTTATAACAATGGGTACCAGACTTATTTAAAGATGAGTCCCTCTGAAGTACTGTATGAAAAAAATGCAAAGTACCTTTGATTTGGGACCATCCTGAAGGTTGGTTAGTGTTAGAGAGAGATATGTTAAAGGACATGGAAGAAATGGTTAAACAGACCATATAGAAATTTAAAAACCACATAAGACCGTCAAAAGAGTTATGCAGATTTAAAAATACTTCCAAAATAATTCAATGTGAGAGTTCATGTGTATTTGAAAGTGAAACCCAAGAAAAACACACTTAAAATTTCCAGTTGTGTTAAGTTATCACCTAGATACTATGGACAGTTTGAAGTCTTAGTCATATTTAGACCAATTTGTTATCAACTTTCCCTTCTAGAAAAAATAAAAGTTCATAATGTTTTTCATGTGTCTTTATTAAAGATGTATGTGCATGAACCAACTCATATCATTGATTGGAATGTTGTACAGGTAGAGCTGAAGGTAGAGTTCCAAGTAGAACCACTGCGTATTCTAGACTGAAAGGTAGTCGCACTTCAGACTATAGACATAGCGCAACTAAAAATTCAATGGAAACATTTCAGTCTGAAGAGGCAACCTAAGAGCTAGATGATACTTTCAAAGAAGCATATCCTTCTCTATTTTGATAAACTGGAATGCATTCCATAAGGACATTGATCAGACACTGAGATGGTGTCAAATTTAAGTGGGGGAGGATGTGATATCCCTTAGCTTGATGTTTAATGTAATTATTTGTGCATATGTATTTTCCTTTTTAAATGTTTAAGTCTAAAAGACATTTGAAGAATGTAATTATCAATAATTTATTACTAATAATAGCTTATTATAAATTTGTAATTATGATGTTTTATTTTTTTAAATAAAAAAATCTGGAAAATTAGTTTTCAAGTACATGTGGCTAAAAGAGATGAGGCTTCAAAATTATTGGTAATATTTATTACCCATCAATAATTCCTAGGTGTATAATCTGGATGATTAGATTTATTGAGAAATTATGAAATTAGCCAATTAATTGTTTCCCTAAAAAACAAGAGGTTGTTTTCGGGAGTGGGAAACAAAAGCTCATTAATGAACTAGCAACTACTTGCCACCTATGGATGAGGTGGAGGCAATACTAATCACCAAAAGAATGGAAGATGGGTAATCGATAAAAATATTTTTGTGCCATTTTGAGAGGAGAAAAAAATATTGAAGAGAAACAAGTGTGAGAGGACAAGAAGAAATTGCAGACCTACTATGCTTGGGGGAAATTATTGATGAATAATGATGTAAATCTGAATAATGTTATAATGTTATGGGGTGAACCTAATGTGTCAATTAAGATATTTTCATCCTTAAACACATTTCTTCATTAACACATTAAGTTCACCCCATAACATTATAACATTATTCAGATTTACATCATTATTCATCAACATATGCAACTATGTATAAATAAGAATATATCCATCATCAATGCAGTGGAACATAAAGGAACAATAGAAGAAAAATATGCACACGTAGAAATACCAGGATTGGTTGGAGGCCAGGGCAAAACCCACTACGGGGAAAAGCCTTGCAAATTCTTCTTCTTAGATCGTCATAAAATGATTTAGCAAAAGAGAGTAGAATGATTAATATATTTATCTATGCATCAAAATAACTATAACATCCATGACATGACCCTAAACATGCTTATATTAGAAAACCATGATTCTGAGGACTGTAATGCACTGTCACTGACTGTAGTCAACTGTTGAATATTGTTGTCATTGAGCGCAAAATTCAGAGTAATGATAATTCATCTTTTTGTCTTGGATGTCTCCTGAGACACTCAATGCGAGTTTCTGACACTGACCTGGACGCTTCCAGGTGAACTACATGCGAGTGTCCGGGGGCAAACTGGACTGCAGAAACCCTAGCCTTCTGGTTGCTCCCTAAGACATTGTGTACGAGCATTCAAGACTTCCTGAACGCTCCCTTGACTGTACTGTGCGAGTTTCTAGGGATTAGAAGCCTGAGACTCAGAAACCCTAGACACGTGCAAGCGTCGTCCTGTAGTTTCAGGCCCTTTGTGCAAGCTTTCCTACAACAGACCTGTGTGAACCAAACACTAGAAGAGGGAAGAAAGTGCTTGATGATTGTGCCCAAATGAGATTGAGGTTTCTTCTATATATAGGCTTCCATGAGGGTCCACTTGATGATGAGGGCTACCTATCCAATTGTACATGTGCTTAGGGCCGACCTAATCCAATATATATGAGTGAATAAATAAATTCAAAAACCAACTTCTTCTTGTCCAAATAAGATGATATTTAGGTCGATTTTGGTCCTATAAAAGAGAGGAATTCAATGCAATCATTATCTCCATAATGTGAGCTATCCAAAGTGGAATTTGATTGCAATTTCATAATTTTAACAAATGGAAAGGAATCATGCATCTATATTTTATCTCATTTTTAAAAGATAAATATATGCATTGTCAAAGATATATTAAACAAAATATATGTGAATATAAAGCAAGAAATTAAATCTAGGATTAATATATTAAGTAGGTAAAAGATATCTGAATAGCAAGCATTAGTATTCCCTAATCATATAAATTTATCAATGGAGAAAAGAGATGAGATAAATTAATTTATAGAGAGAACTTTGAATTCTTAATGACGGGAATTTGGAAAAATGTAACAATACAATAATGGGAACGTTTATGTTGCTAAAGTAAAATATACATGTTGATAAGAGAAAATTCATCATAGAAAACAATTACCAAGAAAAGGATCTGTGTGTGTATGTATATATAATCACACACACACACACAATGATCGTTTAAGAATTAAATTATGTGGAATACGATAAGGTACATTACATTTTACTTTTCTATATAGGACAATGTCATGTAAAATATAACCAAATTGAAATGTTTTCCTAGTTGGATATAAGCAAAACTAGTAAGAATCCAATGCTCAATACTAAAGAGTTTACCAGTTTTATTGTAGAAATTTTCTAGATGGTACAAAGTCCTCTTAAGGCTCCTTGTAAGTCGACTATAACACCTTTTCTAATAGTCCATTGTTTCTTGGATAATTTGATGGATTTACATCATCCTACTTCATCTCTTAGAACATTTGGATTAAAGGCTTTTCTAGTTTGAAGAAGCATCTCAATGCTTCCTCTTTGAACTTTCTCCCCAACCATTAACAATTCTAGGAGAGGATTTTCATTATTTATTGTGTGCTTTTGAGACACTTCTATGAGATTGTGTTGGGGTGTCCATATTTCAATTTATACTAGAACCCATGACGAAATGTTTGTCTAGGGTTTCCTAGGTCCCTAAAGCAGTATCCTTGGCCACAACTTCTTCTCTAAATTCTTTGGCTATCTTTATTATAGCTCTCTTAAAACGATATTTTCTAGATCTCCCTCTTATTTCTCCTCATCCTCCTAATATTGTGCCTATTCCATTGTTTTCATTCCTATGCTTGCTTGTGATTTCTTTGGAATCCACTCCTTTTCCCCCTCCCTCACTAATATAGGCTCTTCATAGCCTAGTTAGAATTCATTTTCCTAGTTTTCTTTAGGAGTCTTTGAATCATTTATATTGGGAATTTCTAGGAGGCCATGCTTGGATTTAATGGGATATGGGGCTCCCATCACTGTCTTCTTCATTATTATAGGTTCTTCATGTATAAAAAATTCATATCTATTTAACGCACTCGACAAATGACTTAGTTATTTGTACTGAATACTCCAAATCGAAATTTGTTTTCCATGCATGTTCAATGATTTTCAATCTTTCACGTATATTATTGATAATATATGTTTTCATAATTCGCATAAGTAGAGGCATACATGCATACCACGTGCTTACTAAAGGAGTTGTGCGCAACTCTAGCCAACGAATGCAGTAAGAAGCACACAGCAGCACGTAGCTGCCCCCCAGCGGCTTCCTGTTGTTGGGGCTTGAGCTCCATGGATGCATTAGAGGACGGAGAGCTTCCTTCATATCAGCAGCAAGAAAATGAAGGAACAGCAAAAGCTTTTGCCTCTCTCATTTTTGCAATGGACCTAGCAAAGAACAAACCATCAGTCACCACGTTTGTTAAAGGACTGGAAGATATTACTGAAATCTCACTCCCTCCTACCCTTCCCTGCAAAGCAGCACTTTCTCTGGCAGAGCGTGGGTTCGTGGGGCAGTTCACTAGGTTATGGCCATCACCCAAAACTGTGCAAAATTGGGTAGAAAGGAACTGGACTGCGTCAATAGATGGGAAAATCTCAATCAGGTTTTGTGGAAGAGGTTACTTGACCTTCCACTTTGAAACCAAGGAGGATCAAGATCTGATATCTAGGAATGGACCTTATTTTATGGATACTAGGGGTTTGTATCTAAACAAATGGACGACAGATTTTGACCCAACGGTGTATGTTCCCAATTTCGTCCCCATTTGGGTCAGACTGCCACACCTTCCCCTTCACTGCTGGTGGGACAGTTCAGTCAAAGCAATAGGACACGCAGTTGGGAAATATATAGACAGGTGCGAGCCAAAGGAAAATATGCATTCATGTGCCAGAATATGTGTAGAAGTGGATCTTGGGAAAGGGCTACCCAAAGCCATCAAAAACAAAGTGGACCAGTGGACGCACATACAACAGCTGGATTATGAACAAATCCCCTTCAAATGCAAGGTATGTCACGAATATGGTAATTTTTCAAATAGATGTACAAAAAAAAAATGAAAATGAAAAGAGTGAAGATCCGGAAAACAAATTGGGAGACGTAAAAATAAAGAAGACAGTCCATAAACAACCAAATCTCTCTTCTTCTCAGCCCTCCACATCCTCTGACCCCCATCCTCCATCACCAAAAGTTAATAACCTTCTTGCTAGCCCTAACCCTTTTGAACCTCTGGATCCTTCAGCCCCCCTATCCTTTAGACCAAGATCCAGATCCCCACAACTTACCCCCAATCCCCCCTCATCCCCTCTGGTTTCAAACACTCATACCCCTCCCTCCCCTCCTAGTAGACAGAATACTGACTAGAAAGCAGTCAAGGGAAGTACCCCCAAATGTAGAATACCAAAAAAAATCAGGAAGAAAGACAAAAAAAGAAATCAGGGATGAAGTAGCAGCAAAGGAAATGGCATTAGGAACACAGAAACCTATGGAAACCTTCTTAGGAAGGAGTTCAGGAAAAAATGAAAAATTCAGCAAAGAGGGAAAGGAGCCATGCACCACCCAACAAGCAAATAATGATAGTGGCCTCCTGGAATTGTGGAGGAATGGGATCACCCATCAAGGAAAATGCCACAAGAGACATTCTAGCAAAAGAAAACCCAGACATCCTTATGATTCAGGGGACAAAAACAAACAGCCAAGAAACTGAAAATATCACCAACAAAAAATTAGAAACTATGAAGGGGAAGCAATATAGGCAACAGGAGCATCAGGAGGCATATGCACAATATGGAAAAAAGGAACTTGGGAATTAATAAAATACAAAAAATATTAGCACTGGATCCAAATGGATCTAATGCAAATCAGTACAAAAGAGGAGTACATTGTCATAAATGTATATGCCCCAAATCATTACAAGGAAAAAGAGCAATGTTGGGACACCTTAAAAGAAGCACTAAAAGAAGTGAAAGATGGGAAAATAATACTAGGAGGAGGTTTAAATTTAGTAAGAAGCATAGAAGAAAAGTTTGGAGGAACATATCACACAGACCCATCCAGGAATACTCTAGAAGAATTAATGGAACAACACAACTTGATAGATATCCCACCAAACAATGGGAAATACACTTGGAGCAATAAAGAGTGGCAAAAGTAACATAAAAGAAAGGCTGGATAGAATTATGATACAAGAAAATATAGCAGCAATGCACAGCTCCATAAAATCAAAAATTTTACATACCATAGCATCTGATCATAAACCGATGATAATAGTCATGGGCAAAATGGAAAATCAGGGTCCGCTCTCATTTAGATACAGCTCAATTTGGGACAGCAACGGAGAAATCAACGAATTAGTCAAGGAAGCATGGGAGACAAGAGTCATAGGATCACCACAATATATTTGGGAAACAAAATTAAAAACTGCAAGAAACAAATTAAAGGAATGGGCTAGAGAAAATGAATTAAACAAAAAAAAAAAAAAGAGAAAAGAGTTACAGCAAAAAATGGACAGCATGCAAACTGAAAAAGAAAACAAAGAAGAAAGCAAGAAAGATTATCTAAGAGAGAAGGAAATCTTTTGGGAAATATATATGGAAAACAGGAAAGAAGAAGAAGAGGCAAGATTGAAATCAAGAAGTTTGTGGCTCAAGGTGGGGAACAAAAACACATCATTTTTCCATGGCACAAGCAAGATAAGAAGAGCAAGAAACCAATAGAAAAAATTCAAGTTGAAAGCCAAGAGGTCAAAGGAGCGGAGGAACTAAAAAAGGCAGCCTATTGGCACTTTAAAAACCTACTTTCAGCCAACGAAGAAATGGTTGAAAGTGAAGACTTCTTAAAGCACACAAAAAGAAAAATCAAAAAAGAACAAAATGCAGCAATGTGCAAGGTAGTGACAGCCATATGGAGCCTTCATCCGGATTCTGGAAAAAGCCCTAGGGCCAGATGGCTTCACAATAGCATTCTACAGATTTCATTGGTATACCATCAGAAAGGATTTCTTAAGAATGGTGAAGAATGTTTTCAAAAAAAAAATGGGAGGCAACACCAAATCCTCATATCTTGCTCTTATCCCAAAAGAAGCAAACCCCTCAACTTTCAACAAGTTTCGCCCTATCTCTCTCTCTGCAATTCATCGTATAAGATAATAACAAAAATAATTGCAAATAGAATCAAGGAATTACTTCCAATAATCATATCTGAAAATCAAGGAGGATTCGTGCCCAACAGACAAATCATAGATAATGTAATTATTGTACAGGAAGTGGTTCACTCTAGTATGATAAAGCAAGAAAAATGCCTCATAATCAAATGCATTTGACAGGGTCAGTCATCCATATCTAATGGTTTTCCTCCAGAAACTTGGATTCTCAAGAGAAATAGTGGAAGTCACACACACATGTATTTCTACTCCATGGATTGCCCCCCTCATAAATGGAAGGCCCAATGATTTCTTTCAAAGCACAAGAGGCCTTAGGCTAGGTTGTCCTCTCCCCCTTCCTATACGTTATAATCATGGAAACATTAAGCAGGGCTCTGGAAAATCAAAGAAAGGAAAGAAATATCACAAGGATAAGAATAGAAAACGGAGTAAAAACAATAAACCACTCACTCTTTGCTAATGACACACTTCTATTGGGAGGGTGTTGAGATAATTTGTTTACCGAAATTAACACCAATATTTCCTATCAATCCGGGTTGGTAACACTTTGAGGCAAGTTCACTATATATGAATATCAGCTGTAATCAAACCTTAAAAGATAAGTTTTCAAAAACACTCAATCAATACATACTACAACTCCAATTCACTTGGTTTGAAAAGAGGCAAAACACTGAGATGATTCTTAACTCAAGAAGTCCACCTCTACCTCAATCACTACTTAATGAATCAGAGATTGAAACTAAGAACTTAAGATGGATAAATTATCAATGAAAGAAGGCTCCTAACTTAAGAGACACATAATATATTTCATCATAATTCATTCACCTTAATGTTAAAATCACATAAGATCTAATAAAATCAATCACCATACAGTAACCATAAACCAATTTGCAATAAAGCATTAAACTAGTTCTACAACAATCAGATTACAAGAAATGAAACTAATTAACAAGGAAGTGTACTTAGCTTGGAATGGGGGCCCTCCACCCTTGCTTTGCACACTTGAAGAGTGATATCAGAAGCTCAAATTTAGTCACACATCCATATAATTGAACAGCAAAAGAACAATAGAACAAGTCTTCAAATTAAGTCTTCAATCCAAAAGTGTCTCAGCATAAAAGTATAATCAGTCAATACATAAGCCATCAAAGTTGTGGCTTTTAAATAGAAGTATCATGAAACAAATTGATCTAAAACCACTCAAACAAACCCATCTACACCTATCCATCTATCTAATTCGAATTCATCACTCCCATCCCAAGAGATATGGTCAATCCCATAGAATCTCAAAACTACCCTATTTCTATGGGATTTCTGAATGACTAGTCATGATTGACTAGCACCAAATGGGCCTAATAAAGCTTGTTATGTTTGAACTAAGAATAGATGACTTAGTCCTAGTTCCCAAGTTGTCCATCCATGCATCCAATTCATGCCCAAGTGTCCTGCAACCATATCAACCATATAGCTATTACGGGAATTTCTGAATCTGCCAATTTTTGCACTTAAAACCAAATTTTCATAAAAACTTTAGAATTTGAAAAATTAAAATTAAATACCTGAATGGATATAAAATACATCAAAATGGGATGAATAAAGTGAAGAATGGATGATAAATAGATGGATTAGTAAGTTTCTTGGAACAAAAACAAGACCAAAACCGAGGGCCAACATCTCCCCCTTGTTGATCATCAAGCATGTCTCCATGCTTGCTTATTCCTCTTTGATCTTCCTCACTTTGTAGTAGATGCGGTTCTTGTAGATGCTTCCTGTTGTGCTACCCTGACCAAACAATCCAAATCTAAGTCATGTCCTTCCCTGAACAAAGCTGCTTTTACCTTCTGTTTTTCATACTTTGCCTGCCACATGGTCTTTTCCTTTAACCATTTAAATGCCTGTTTAGAAAGTAGATCATTTTTCCATTTTCATATCCCTAGCTCTTCATTTAGCTTTTCATTTGCTTTGACCAACCTAGTATTATCCTTCTTACTTGCCTTGTTTTCCTCTTTTAACTGTTTTTCCACAATTTTACTAATCTCAAGTTGGTCAGTTAAGTCCCTGATTCTTCCCAAATTGATTTCTTTTTCAAAATCCTATATAGTTTTAATTAATGATGTTGTTGCATCAGCATATGAAGAATCCCTCTCAAATACTTCCTGGGCAATGTCATTTTCTACCTGTTTCCTTGGAGAATATGTTTCTACTTCCTTTTCTATGTCAATGGGACTTTTATTCCTAAATCTTCTAGGAATAGACATAACAGATACTTCATTTTCCTGCATGGCCATGTTACTCTACTGTTTAGCTCTAGTTCTGGGGTACAAGGGTGAACTCATCAATCCTCTATTTTCCTGCTCTACTTTATCCTGCACTTCATTTATCTGTTCAGTAAACTGGTTTCTAGTCATGAACTCCCTCCAAACTATGCCCTGTGATCTCACTTGATACTCAACCAGGATTTTTATCAATCCTTAGTGGTAAATTTGTGTTTCTTTGGGCCTGTGCTCCTGTCTCACTGTTTCAATTATTCTCAAGAGGCTTCTAAAGAGGAAATATGGCAAGTTAATCCTATCTTCTCCCTTAAAATGCTACAAGAGGCGAATATGATATAGGTGTGCAACACTATATCCTCTATCACAAGTCAAAAAATTCTGGATGACTAGAACCAACTCACCCCATGGTTCATTGAACCATTCCCTTGGTATCCCCTTGGTTCTATCAAAGGTCCCTTTCCGGTTCTTTTCAAGGAAGAAATTCCATGCTTTCTCCTTGAAGTGCAGGTCTTTGTGATATTTTTCACCTATCATCGGAAGATCTAAAGCTTGGGAAAGATATTCCTGAGTCACAGGAATAATAACATCTCCTACCCATGTTTGGTCTTGACTGTAATTGTTTATAAAGTCCTTGGTTATTTCTTCACGGTGGCCATCAAACTTTTGCAAAAATCCTATCAGTCCTGCTTGGTAAAGTTTTTCTATAGTTTCCTTCCTCCAGCTCTCTATTTGGAATTTTGGCTCTACTCTGGCTGACATTGTTTCTGAAAACCAGTGGATATACGCTTTCGCTGTCATTAATTTCATCTTAACAATAATAGTTTACAATTATTGTACTTTCCAAAATGAAATTCCAAAATCAGAGAGGCTTACTTGTTCTTTCGCAACAATTTTATTTCAATTTCCTTGGCCTTTGTTTACCCTCTTTCTGCAGCAACATAGTTTTTAAATCCCCTGTCCAAACAATCAAACACCTGTATATCTCTGTCAACATGCTAAACTCTGTCTGGAAAAGAAAATACATATGAAAACAACATTTCCATAACGGGCCCTTGGTTTTCTAATGTATTTGTTTAAGCATCATTCTTATACTGTTCCTATGCCTAACACCCTGCACTGTATATACTGTCACCAACATCAAGTAACACATTCACTGTGTATATACAGTCATTAAAACAAACAGTGTATTCACTGTATATATACAATCTCTAAAAACAAACAGTGCATTCTCAAATGGCTCGGCCTGTATATCTATATAAAAACTTGAAAATCAAACAGCGCTCAGCCTCAAATATAAAAACCTTAGAAAACCAAATAGCACATTTAAATAAGTTGGAATTTAAATGGCTCGGCCTCTATAGAAAATCATAGCATATTTAAGTGGCTCGGCCTTTAAATCTTTGAAACACATCAGCACATCTTAATGACTTTAGCCCTTATAAAAACTTTGAAAAACAATAGTGCAATTATATGGCTCGGCCTCTTGCATTCAAATCCGATGTATCAATAAAATTCACAATCCACATGTTTGTTACAGGTTACTTCCATTTGAAACTGTGCAATGTATCTGCCATACAAGAAATAAAATTAACCAAGCAGTCCAAAACAAAATCGGTGACATACACATATTGCATCCTCGGCGCTAACAAACATGACTCTGCCTCCTCTGTTATATAAGCCTTGTTTCAACTTGCAAAACTACACATGCGATCTTCTGTGGTTGACGTGGTTTACATGCAACAAGATATGGTTTAGATTGCGCATTGTTTCTTATCTTGCATGCCGTGATATACGCAGTTCCACCAACGAATCCTATCACCTAGCCATGTTTCATTAAACTATTGTCAACCGACCTTAAAGTTATTTCTTTTGGAGTTAATGCATAGTTTCATCGTTTTTACCTGGCTGTCAACGAGCACTGAGGAGTGTTAAATGGCATTATGAATCCTTGTAGCTACGTTTGGTTGACTGGTGGCAAGAGCAGGTGCATTGGACATTAAATTACAGGCAGTATACAACACATCTCAGAGTTGCCGAACTAAACAAATCACACTGTTACCTGAATAAATCCTAAAAGTTCAGTGATCACTCAGCGTTACGTTCGGGACAGTTCCCTCCTTATATCTTCACAAATCCGCTTCAGTTTTCCTTTTACTGGCTTGCAACTATGCAGCGCTCAACACAATCGTTCTGAGCTATTTGGCAATGAGGAATTGGTTTTAAACAATGCAGGAAACCGTCGGTCAGTTCATGACCGTTTCATGGGTGTACTTTGCACTGATTCTTATTGGTGCTACAACATATGGTGGTCCTGTAGAACAAGAAAAAGTAATTCATAGAGTCCAAGTTGCCTTGGTTTTCCCCTATATTCGTGTTTGCTTAGTGCCAGTTTCCTGGTTTTCACTAGCAAACAATTTATTTTTATTGTGTTGTTTTTTTTTTTATTTAATTTGTTTATTCTGCTTCAGGACTGGAATATGGTTGAATCTGTGGTGCCATGATTTCCAGTTCTGTATCTGTTACCAGTTGCTTCATAAATGCTTCCTTTCTAATAGGCCTATTATAAACTTTGAGCTGATGTCTATTTACCAAAAATGAGGTGAGTTCCTGGTCAATTGTCCTGATCTTGACTGCTCCATTTTCAAAGATTCCTTCGATTTCATATGGGCCTAGCCAATGTGTAGTGAATTTAGCTTTGAAATCCTTGAATTTGGAGTCGAACAGTAGTGCCCAATCTCCCTTGTGAAATGTCTTGCGTTTGATAAATTTGTCGTGCCACTTCATTCTTTGTTGTTGTACTAATGTGGTATGTTCTATGGCCTGCTGACGATGCTCATCAAGTCGATTTAATTCTATGATCCGCTGCTGTTGTGCTCCAGAAAGGTCCAGTCCTAGTTCAGCTTCCAGTTTGTATGTATGTATCTGAAACTCGATGGGCAGTAAGGCCTCTTTTCCGTATACCAACTGGTATGGGTTGTAGCCAGTTGTATTTTGCCATGTGATTCTATAGGCCCATAGTGCATCCCTTAATTTTTCAAACCAATCTTTTATGTTCATCCATACTGTTTTGGTCATGATATTTTCTAGGACTTTATTTGTTGACTTGACCTGCCCATTTGCTTGAGGATGATATGGTGTCGACTTCCTGTGCTTGATCTTGTATTTCTCTGTAAGATCTCTTACCAATTTTGAAGTAAACTTTGTTCCTTGATCCGTTACAATTTGTCTGGGTACTCTATATCTGACAAATATCTCTTCAAAGAGAAAGGTGACCACTATACTTTCTGTTGCTCTGGTGACTTCCTTTGCCTCTACCCACTTGGTGACATAATCTGTACATACTAAGATGAACCTCTTGCCATTTGATGGTGGACTGATAGGTCCAACAAAATCTAGCACCCATTGCTCAAATGGTTCGATGAGGACTTGTGGTTTGAGCGGCATCCCGTCTGCTACTATTAGCCTCCCTGTTCTTTGGCAACTGTCACATTGCTTGGCATATGCCTTAGAGTCTTTGAAGATGGTTGGCCAGTAGTAGCCCAATTGCAGCACCTTATAGGCTCTTCGTTTGTCTGCAAAATGACCACCACATGGTTCATCATGACATGCTTTTAGGATGTCTAATATTTCATCTTCTCGCACACATTTTCTGATTATCAAATCTGAACCAGTATAAAACAAATCACCATTTACCCAACTATATCTAGAGCTTTCTCTAATAATTTTTCGTTTTTGTTTCTTAGAGAATTGTGCTGGAAACTTTCCAGAAGATAAATAATTTGCTATGTCTGCAAACCATGGTGTTTTCACTGTTATTGCAAATAGGTGTTCGTCTAGAAAGTTGTCTAGAGCTGGATTTGGATTGTTGGGTGAATTTATGCGGGACAGAAAATCAGCCACTTGGTTTTCTTTGCCTGGCCGGTCTTGTATTGTGATGTTAAATTCTTGCAATAACAGTAACCATCTTGTTATTCTCCCATTGGTAATGGGTTTATTCATCAAATATTTTATTGTTGAATGGTCTGTATGAATAAAAACTTGGTAGCCTATTATATAGTGCCTGAATTTGTTTACTGCGTGTACTACGGCTAACATTTCCTTTTCTGTGACTGTATAGTTCAATTCTACAGGTGTTAAGTTCTTGCTTATGAAGTATATTGCATAATTGAACAGATTCTTTTTCTGCCCAAGTGAGGCACCTATCGCAGTATCAAATGCATCAGTTGAAATATGAAATGGCAAAGACCAGTTTGGCCCACGGAGAATGGGTGCAACTGACAATTTTTCTTTTAATATTTGAAATGCATTTTGACAACTATTTGTCCATTGAAATTCAACATCTCTTGCTAATAGTTTGAACTGAGGTTGGGCTATTTTACTAAAGTTTTCAATGAACCGTCTATAGTAGCCTGCATAGCCCAAGAAACTTCTTACTTCTTTTTGTGTTGTAGGTGGCATTAAGTTAACTAGGACTTGGATTTTTGTTGTATCCACCTTAATTCCTGAAGCGGAAATATGGTGTCCCAAAACTATACCTTTTGTCAACATCATATAGCATTTTTCGTTGCTCAATGACAAATTTGTTTCTATACATCATTTCAAGACTTTCTCAAGATTGTTGAGGCAATCATTATATGTGTTTCCATAAACTGTGAATTCATCCATATAAACCTCTACACATTCATGGACTATATCAGCAAATATTGCAAGCACTACTCTTTGGAAAGTCGCAGGTGCATTGCATAAACCAAATGGAAAAACATTATATGCATAGGTTCCCCATGGGCAAGTAAATGTTGTCTTGTCTTGGTTTTCTATTGCTATTCTAATCTGATTGTACCCACTAAACCCATCTATGAAGGAGAAAATTTTCTTTCGAGCTAATGAGTCTAGAACCTGGTCAATGAATGGTAGGGGAAAATGATCTTTTAATGTGGCTTTGTTTAATTCCCGATAGTCTACACATACCCTCCATTTTCCATTTTTCTTTGGTACTATTACCAATGGAGAAACCCATTGACTATCTGAAATAGGATAAATGAATCCAACATTTAACAATTTCTGTTGTTCCTCCTTCACTATTTCTTTCATCATGGGATTCATTCGTCTTTGAGGTTGCCTTACAGGTTTGATTTGATCATCTGTATAGATGTGGTGGATACATGTGCTGGGATGGATTCCTTGCATATCAATATAATCCCAGGCAAAATCTTTTGAGTATTTTTGTAATAATGCAATTACCTCTTGTTCCTATGCTGATTATAACTGGTTTCCAATGTTCAAATGTTTTCCAAGATATATCTCAATTGTTTTTGTTGTTGGATTGGAGATTGTGTTTACAGGAAAGATGTCTATAAAAGAGTTTCGCAAAGTTTGAATAGTACAAGTTTCCTGAAAAGATTGATTCAAAAGACTACTTGCAACTTCATATTGGACCTCTCTAAGCTGCTCTAAAATATTTGGTTCTGAAATGAAAAGATCCATTAAGTCTTAATTCTCCTCTTCTTCTCTTAGATCAAAGAATTGATTTATACTTAAAACTGATTTAGTTTGTTGCTGCTCTTGAGTTTCAAGTACTGATTCTAAAGAAGATGATTGTGCAGGTGAATAAAGAGCAATGTGTTTCCTTTCATCTCCATGTGAAATAATCATGCTTCCTAATTTGCATCCTATAAAGGCATCAGCAGTAGCTAACCATGGTCTGTCTAAGATTAGAGGATGTCCTCCCAAATTTGTTTTTGGTTGCAAGATAAGGAAGTCAACAGGATATTCCCATGAATCCAAAGAGACTATGATATCTTCTAACATTCCTTCTGGAACAACTTTAGATCTGTCTGCTAATTCTAGAATTGTAGAAGTCGATCTAATGTTGTTTAAATGCAGAGTTTTCATTGTCTCCATAGTCATTACATTTATAGCTGCTTCCAAGTCTATTAATGTATTTGGTACTGAGAAATTATTTATTGAGATAGGAACCATAGGGATACCAGGATCAATATATTTCTCTACAATGGTTTGCGTAGACATGAGGATTGCTAACTTGCCAATGACTTGGATTGTAGTAGGATCCTTCTTCTTTTTACCTGTTTTCTTAATGCACAATTCCTTTATTGTCTTGGCATAAATTGGTATTTCTTTAATTGCCTTCAATAAAGGAATTTTTACATAAGAATTTTTCAATTCATCTAAAATATCAAATTCAAGAAGGGTCATCTCCTTTTGTTGTTCCATTAACCTCTCAGGATAAGGTGGTGTTTGGGTTATTATGGTTTTCCCTTTCTGAATTTGTGTTTCAGATTGTGATGTTGCAGGTGATTCTCCTTGTTCAATTGGCTCTTCTATGATTGGTGGAGAATCCTTTTTAAGCACCTTTCCAGACCTTAAATGGACATCATTTAGAGGAAGAATAGAATAAGTCGGAAAATATGTTGCTTCCTCTATAGTGTATGTAGACTTGTCCACATTATTATTCAGATTTGCCACTGGTTGGGCTGGTAATTGGGTTGGTCTGGGTTGGTTTGAGGGTAGTTGTAACTATTGTGGTTGAGTCAACAATGGTGGCGGATTCTGCTGTGGAAATGGAATGGATGGTGGATATGCAGAATTTTGTTGCGGAAATGGCATGGATTGTGGATATTGCGGATATGAAAATGGTTGTTGGTATTGTTGCTAGTATTGTTGTTGATACTGTTGAGGTGGCTGGTTTCCATAACCATATCCTCTCCATCCTTGTGCAGGTTGGTGTGGATATTGTTTCGGAGGCCAAGCTTGCCATGGCATTGGAGGATTCCAAAGATTTTGAGGTGGATAAAGGTAATTTTGTTGAGGGAATTGTTGCAGATTTTGTTGGGGCATCCTAGGTTGCCATGGTCTTCGTGGTGCTACATAATAAAAACCTTCTATTCCTTGCACCTCTTCCATTGAGTTCATTTGCAATTATTTCAATCATAGACAATTTTCTGTTGAATGATTTTCTGTACAAAGACCACATACCTGAATACTATCCAAGGGACATTCTCTTAATGGATGTTTCTTCCTACATTTGGAACAAAATATTGCTAGAGCTTGTTCTTGTTCTTCCTTCTTCTTATTTTCCTTTAGAACATCTACTTGTGTTCCCAATGTACTTAAAAGATCAGTTTTGAAGTTTTCCAATAAGCTCCCTATTTCCGCTCTTGTTATACCTCCTGCTGCTAACTTTGCTGATTTTGAACTTGCTTCTCTTTTTCCAATTTTTGATCTTCCTCTAGAATATTTTTGACATAACTCAACAATTTCTTCGAATGGTAGGTTTGAAATGTCTCCTTTACCCATCACATTCAAAATGTCAAGGTATTCATCCCTTACACCCTTGAGAAAGATTGCTCGAATGGTTTCTTGATTTAAAGAGTGTTGTTTAGATTTTTGTAGATTATATGCAAATCTTTCCAAATATTCCTCTAAACTTTCATCTTCTTGTTGTGTCATTCTGAAAACATCTTCCTTTGAATCTCTAGATCTACAATAAGCTTGATATTTTTTAAGGAAGACTGATCTCATCTCATCCCAAGAATTTATTGTTTGCTCTCCTAAACCCATGAACCATTTTAAAGTTGTTGCTTTTAATGTAGCAGGAAAAAGACGAAGTTTGTGTGTGTCATCAGTGTATCCATATGTTCTACATAGAATATCAAATTCAAACATAAAAGCATCAGGATCTTCCGTTGACATTCCATAAAAATTTGGTAATACAGAAGGTGGAATATTTTTCATTTTCACCTCTTCTCCTAATATTGCACTTGTATCCACTATTGGAAAGCCAAAAGTAGCTTCTTGATCACGACCATCTTCTTGTCTTTTCCGATCATTTTCCGTCTTTCTATCATTTTCTTGTTTTGCCTCCTCCTCTCTTTTCCTTCTCCATTCTGTTTGTTGTCTCTCATATTCAATTCGTTGCTCAGGAGTGAAAATAACAGATCCATGTCCCTCTTCTACGATTGGTTTAGTTGTTTCAATTTTAGGTGGAGATTCAGGTTGTTCAAAGACAGGTGGATTTATGGATGGAAAGACAGGTGGTATTTCTTTAATAATTTCCTTTTGTTTTCCTGAACTTGATGGTTGTTTTTGTTTTGCTTCCCAAGCTAACAAATTTTGCCTCTCAATTAAAGTTAACCTTTGTCCAGTTCTTTCTTTTTCTTCCAATTCCTCAATGATTGGATTACCAGTAACTGGGGTTTTTTATGATTCTATCTCTACTTGTGGAGGGTTTTTAACAAATCTACCTTGAGGATCTCTCTGTCTAGGCATAAAGAAACATAACTAAAAGTTATGTAACTAATGTCTTTGTTGTTTTAGAAAAGTTTGAAAGTTATCTTCCTATTGACTATGCCAATATTTGCCTCCCCAGCAACGGCGCCAAAATGTTGAGCTAATTTGTTTACCGAAATTAACACCAATATTTCCTATCAATCCGGGTTGGTAACACTTTAAGGAAATTTCACTCTATATGAATATCAGCTGTAATCAAACTTTAAAAGATAAGTTTTCAAAAACACTCAAGCAATACATACTACAACTCCAATTCACTTGGTTTGAAAAGAGGGAAAACACTGAGATGATTCTTAACTCAAGAAGTCCACCTCTACCTCATTCACTACTTAATGAATCAGAGATCGAAACTAAGAACTTAAGATGGATAAATTATCAATGAAATAAGGCTCCTAACTTAAGAGACACATAATATATTTCATCATAATTCATTCACCTTAATGTTAAAATCACATAAGAAAACTGCTTGCATGTAATCAAAGGAAACTAGTTCAAGTTCACCAAGTTAACAGAAGGAGTGTTCAACTTGAGCACTTTGTTTTTCCAACTCAATAAAATGATGAAAAAGTTAAGATCTAATAAAATCAATCACCATACAGTAACCATAAACCAATTTTCAATGAAGCATTAAACTAGTTCTACAACAATCAGATTACAAGAAATGAAACTAGTTAACAAGGAAGTGTACTTAGCTTGGAATGGGGGCCCTCCACCCTTGCTTTGCACACTTGAAGAGTGATATCAGAAGCTCAAATTCAGTCACACATCCATATAATTGAACAGCAAAATAACAATAGAACAAGTCTTCAAATTAAGTCTCCAATCCAAAAGTGTCTCGGCATAAAAGTATAATCAGTCAATACATAAGCCATCAAAGTTGTGGCTTTTAAATAGAAGTATCATGAAACAAACTGATCTAAAACCACTCAAACAAACCCATCTACACCTATCCATCTATATAATTCGAATTCATCACTCCCATCCCAAGAGATATGGTCAATCCCATAGAATCTCAAAACTACCCTATTTCTATGGGATTTCTGAATGACTAGTCATGATTGACTAGCACCAAATGGGCCTAATAAAGCTTGTTCTGTTTGAACTAAGCATAGTTGGCTTAGTCCTAGTTCCCAAGTTGTCCATCCATGCATCCAATTCGTGCCCAATTGTCCTGCAACCATATCAACCATATAGCTATTACGAGAATTTCTGAATCTGCCAATTTTTGCACTTAAAACCAAATTTTCATAAAAACTTTAGAATTTGAAAAATTAAAATTAAATACCTGAATGGATATAAAATACATCAAAATGGGATGGATAAAGTGAAGAATGGATGATAAATATATGGACTAGTAAGTTTCTTGGAGTAAAAACAAGACCAAAACCGAGGGCCAACAGAGGGGCATCAACAATAATAGCAAGGAGGTTCAAAAAAATTCTGGATGACTTTTTACAGGTTTCAGGTGGGCTATTAAACAACACAAAATGTAGGATATATGGATGGAATACCCCTCCCTGAACTATCCAAAGGATCTCACAAATCATAGACATCCTTGTACAGGAAAAATGGACACACTTCTTTTATCTGGGACTTCCAATCTCAAAAGAGAACATGAAGACAGAAATATGGACTAAAAAATTTGAAAAAATGAAAAACAAAATAGAAATTTGGGGTATGATGTGGTTGAATATGGTAGGATGGGTAATTCTAATCAAAGCACTCCTTGCAGCACTACCTATCTACCAATATGCCATAATCATGGCCCCAGCAAGTGCCCACAAACAAATGGAGCTTATCTTAAGAAGCTTTCTATGGCAAGGGGGGAAGCAAGAAAAAAAAAAATTAGCCTGGTCAGGTGGGAGAAAGTAGTACTACCTTATGAACAAGGAGGCCTATCAATGTTGATACCTAGGCTCATGAATGCAGCACTGGGAATGGAAATAGTATGGAGACTAATTACAGGAAAAGGGAGCTGGTGGAAAAAGACTCTTATAACAAAATATATGGATGGCATTAGGAAAAGACTACTCAATGGAAATATCCCAATAATACCATGTACCCAAGTATGGAAGCTAGTTAAACAAACAATTCCATTAATGAGTAGATATATTTCTAAAATCCCCGGCAATGGAAAAACAATTTCAATTTGGGAGGACAGAATCATGGAAAAGAACCATTACAAACTCATCCAGAAACTGAAGACATACAAGAGTGGATGAAAGATAAAGGTTTCAACACCTTACACTCTATATCTCTTTGGAATCAAAAGGAGTGGCAAGATTGGAAAATCTTAGCAATCTCGACAGATCTAGAAGGGAAATGGAACAAAATCAGGTAGTTCTTACAAGGGGGAACACCAATCCACTTTGACGAGGAAGATGCTTATCTTTGGGACCCAAGCGGTGCACACTACATAGTTAGGACTGGATATAAAATCCTTCAGGAACAACCAAATCAACAAGACTAGGATTCTTGGAAAATAGCTTGGAAACCAGAAAGTCTACCTAAGATCAAAATGTTCATCTGGACTCTACTAAAAGGGAGAATATTGACCAGTGACAACCTAAGAAAAAAGGGCTTTCAAGGCCCAACTAGATGCCCATTATGCATACAGGTTGAAGAAAATATTCAGCACTTATTCCTAGAATGCACCATTGCCAAAGAATGTTGGCAGCAGCTAATAAGTCCTTTGTAAATAAGAATAAATTTTGAAAAGTCCTTGTTGGATTTTCTTCAGACCCTCGAGAAGGCCTATCCATACAAAACAAACAAGAAAGTCACAATTTAGAGAATATGGAAGTGCATTCTAGTAGTTCTATGTTGGAAAATTTGGTTGACACGAAATAAGTGCATATTCAAAAATAAAATTCCAAGGATAGGGAAGACCCTCTCAAAAACGTGGGGTTTAACTTCTAAAATCCTCAACGTCAAAGGAACAAAACCAACAAATTATAGCATTCAACAGGAAGAGCGAGATTGGCTCAGCAAAGCTATATTAAACAATAATGGACAAAAAGGAAACAAGAAGATAAACTCAGGAAATATTTGGAAAATAAGAATGAGTGAAGAGGATCTGACAATTGGAGGAAAAATCAGAACATATACCATGTATACTTTGATGGGGCCTCAAAGCATAACCCGAGAAAGTCATGGGTAGGGGGAATAATCCTAGACCCTGATGGGAAAGAAATGGTCACATATGAATGGGGATTGGGACAAATCTCAAATAATAAGGCAGAAGCATACAGCTTGCTAATGGGAACAAGAATAATCAAAAAAAGAGAAATTCAAAATCCTAACATAATAGGTGACTCAGCGATAATAATAGAGGCAATGGCAAGAAACAAAAACCCAACCAATGAGCTCATGAACATAATTCTTAGAAGAATAAGGAAGAACTTGGAAGGCTCTGGCAATGTAATCTTCAGACATGTCTTGAGAATTCACAATAAACAGGCGGATTATTTTGCAAACCAAGCAGTGGAAAAAAATGAAGGGCATGTTTGTGAAAAACAGGAAGAATAACATAACTTTGTTCCTCAATGAGAAGCAAAAATCACAAGTATAAAGATCACCAAAATCAAGGAAAACCCACAAGGATCAAAGAAATAAATCAAAAAACAACAGTCAAAAATATGTTGGCATTATGACACACGTTTGGCACAGGTTTGGCTTGATGACATAAGTGTTGTCCTTGATGGCAACTCACTCAAGTAGTAGATCACAAGTTCAGGCTCTCAAAATAGTAGAAAATTATAGATCCGCAGGTTCCTGATTCACAAAGCTGCGGTCATCGGCGGGTTCCGCAGGTGTGCTGATCAAAAGGTGCGGACATGTTCGCAGGTGTACCGAACAAAAAGTGCGAACTTAAAGTACACACACTTTCATGCAGAGAAAAATGTGCACACGTGGGAAATTTTATGGTTGGTCCATGGTATTTAGTCCGACATTTTTGATCCTATGGTTTTGGTCTGTGGTTTTGCATCTAAAGTATTGAACCCAGGTTTTGGGTCCCTAGTATTGGATCTCTATGGTTTTGGACCATGGTTTGAGAAAATCCTAGACTATAAAAAGGAAAGGAGATCATTTGGCTAGAGATAGACGTGTTGAATATCTTAAGAAGAGCAAGATCTGAAATTCTGGTGATCGGTTGGTGAGTTATAGCTGGACATGAATCAAGGAGAAACCTAAGCATTACAAGGCGGATCTACTGATGGGTTGAGATCTCTTTGGCGCATGATCAGATATATAAAACTGATAGTATGGGTATAACTGAAGTCTGATAAATTATCTATACCCAGGGGTCCGCAGGCTAGACACAGCGCAGGTGCGGAGATCCACAGTTTCGACACAGCACAGGTGGGGCGGTCCGCAAGCTAGATACAGTGCAGGTGAGGAGGTCTGCAAGTTCAAGAACAGCGCAGGTGCGGAGACCCGCAGGCTAGACACAGCGGAGGTGCGGATATCCGCAAGTTTCTATTGGTGAAGTTGCAGACTTTTCTTGAAATATGTTTTAGTTGCTTTTGTCTATTACTGCAGTGTTCAGGGTTCTAAATAGGTGTCTAGTTGTCGTGTGCTGAGAAATTATTGATTCAGTATTTGTACAAGAAAGTTGGTTGATTGCAAATTTATTTGATGTTTGATTGATACTCATGGAACCAGTCTGAAAATTTATGAAATGAGGTCCCTGGAAGAAAAAAGAAGGTTGAAGCCTTCAGTAGGTCAGCACCTACATACTAGTACCTCCACTAGTACAAGAGCTAAGGGGGTTGTAGCTCCCTTCCAGGAGAGTCTGGAGAACGAGAGAAGGTTGTAGCCTTCTGTAGGTTGAAGCCTGCGTGCTAGTATAATACTGCACCAGTATAGAATCATTGTAAAAAGAAGTTTCTAATTGAAAGAAGATAGAGACATATTGCGGCAGGTGGTTTTCACCCACATTGGGTTTCCACCTTATATCTTGTGTTCTTTGGTGTGACTGTCTGCTCTATTTTTCCTGTCCCTGTTTATTTTTATATGGTTCTGACACACAGATTAATGATCAACATCTGAAGAATAAATTAAATTATAAGTCTAAAAGGTATACGCAAGTTTCATTAGTCATATCTGCAAATGGCTGTATAAATTGAAAAAAAAATTGATAATACTAATTCACCCCCCTCTCAATATTATTTTCAACAAAATAAACAAATGACTCATCACTGTAGTAACAGCCAGGAAGTCACAGAAATGCATAAGAAAATCCATGAAACTCTAGACTCTAGCATGAGAAACAGTAGGAAGGAAGATTACAACCATGGTCACAAGAACCATGTTGCAAACTATTTCATCAAAGGCAGGGATCTGGCGGCGTTAAAGCATTATAAGAACATAGGGTGCAATCATCACAGAAGCAATCTCAGTGAAGAAATCTTCACCTTCCAGGTCAGTATAGTGCTTCTTTGGCTTCAAAGCCCCTTCCTACCTTATATAATATCCCTCAGTGTTACCCCTACTAAGCAAGCAGACTTCATATTAAGCCCCCCCCCCCCCCTTCTTACCCACCTCGTTCACCCCATATCCCCCCATCCCCTCCACTCCCTCAACCCAATGCCCCATTGCAGCGTAAAGCCTCTGTTATGTCTAGATTTTGGTCCTCTCTCTGGGACCTCATTATTACCAAAATACAATGGAAAATTAGGATTGAGTGCTTAATACGAACTTCAAATAAGATTTCATTCACACCTAAATATATCGTCGAGTCTTCGCCCCCAAGCCTTCACCACATCACTTTTCTCTCCGATCTCCGATCAAAGTTGGATCGTTGATCTGGAGCCTGATCCGACAATTGGTGATTAGCCCATCCATCCAAACTTGTGCGACTTTCTCCCACTGTCGATCTATCCCCATCGGATCTGACAATTCTTATCGATATCGAGCTGACAACAAGCTCAGAGATTACCCACTCAAAAATTATTTTTCTCTCTCCTTCGCTGCTACGTGTCGCCCAGTCAATGGAATCAGGCGTCCTCCCCTTTTTACCATTCACGGTTTCTTATCCGCCTGAAATACCACCTTCGCCTTTAAACCTGCCTTTCTCATTGATTATCGTTTGAACCTTTTCACGCCTGATGACCATTGATTTTATTCATCGACAGCTACGACGGCTCCTCCAGACTGCAACTCCTCTAGATAATCTCTACCATCCATCCCATGATTCCAAACTTTTCAACTTAATCTTGGCAGTTATTAAACTGAAATCCTGTAGGAATTTACAGGGTAAGTTCCTCAGACAGAACACCAGAAGGACACCGCTCACAAACAGATCACAGATCAATACACCAGTATTTTGACGTGGTTAAAACCCTCAGAGAGGGAAACAGTCCACGGCCTGCCCCAACGTGGCTACTACAGGCAATTTATTAATAAAAGAATGAAAATTTACATAAGCTTCTCTCATGCACGGTTAACCTACAAATGACCCTCCATGCGCTTTAAATAGAATTCATGGACCAATTGGGTGTCAAGCCACGATTCAAGTGTCGGTAATACCGAGGAGAGAATGAACAGTCGGATCACTACATATCGTGACCGTCGGATTGTAAGTTACAAAATGTACAATGGTAAAGAAACACACTTTACCTAACTCTATACTAGACCAAGTTGAACTTAACTATTTCCTGTGTCGGAATATCCTAACAGGTTTCCTAGGGTAAATTATATGTTTTTTTGTGGATGTTCTGTAAGTATTTTATTCTTATATATTTTTCACATTTCATTTATTTTATATATTTAAGCAGAAAACCAATACTTAAAGAATCTTATATCTAAATGGGATTAACCTTCACAATAAATATTTTAGTATTTTATTATTTTGTTGTGAAAAAAAATTCCAGTGGAATATCCATAGTTTTTAACAAAATATTCCATGCAAAGGAAAATGGTAATCCAAAGAGATGGTCAACAAAAAATTTCCTCATCTTATCTAATAAATATTCTGGGAACCAAAAGCTTCCCTAAATAGGGAGATATGATCCATATTGGATCAACATACTATTTATCATCTATCTTTGTACTTTATTGGCAATACAAATTGGGGAATAATCTTGTAGGTTCATTTTAGTGACACCAAACACTTCCAAGTCCATTTTGAGTTATCAAATGATCTTTTTGGGGGTTTTAGAGTCCAAAAATTGTGCACACGCCCCTAATATTGACCTACACATTTAGACCTTTACATTGATTTGAAATCACCTCAATCAGAGCTCGTATGCAAAATTTGTGCCTCCCAAAAGTTGACCTACCTTGTTGACCACCATGGTATGAGTGGATTCCACATCAATGCCCATTACTCACACATGTGATGCTATCCATGTGCAAATATTCAAGAATATTCTTGAAGATCCAAAACCTTATAATAATTGATGGTTGAGGAAGCAAAAATCCTACCCCTAGATCACTATTGGGCATGGTTGAATACCAGACCACTAGGAGGAGAAGAGGTTCCATTTTATGTCATCACATTTGGTCCATAGTTGAGTTGAGAAACTTGGAGTGATAACTCAGAAATAATAATATATTGGGATAATATTTTGTAGTAGCCCTATAGCCCACAATGTCTCAAGTAACTTCACATAAAGTACCCATTTCTTTATATTTGCATATTTCTATACTAGAGAAAGGAGAGAAGAGTAACCTCACCTTCTAGTTGGGTTTTCTCCTGTAATGGATTTCCTAAGGTAAATAATGTGTTTATATGTGGATGGTGTGTGAGTATTTTTATATTCTTTAATTTTAGCATTTCATCTATTTCATACATTTTAGTAGAAAACTAGTAATTGAAGAATATGAAGTAGAAATGAAATTAACCTTCACAATAAGTTTATTTCAATATTTTATCAGATTTTTGTGAGGTACTATTCCAGTGGATATATGAAAATTTAAAAATTACAGAATGAGGAAGGGAAATAAGAAATGACATAAAAGGGTTAGAAGGAAGAATCAATCCGAGTTAAGAATATTTGAGTAATGTCAAATGTTTTAGGTGTTACTAGAAGGAATTATGCCTGCCAATGTCACGAAAAGAACAAAGGAAAGGCCAAGTAACAAAAATACGTTGCAAGAAGGGTAGGAATTTTAGAAGGAGCGGATAAGTTAGAATCTTAGCTTAAGATTGTCTTCTCCATGGTGGTATCTTATTTATCTTCAAACATGTGCTAAATGTTGGACGGTTTGTGAAAAGTGGAGCATCGAGTACTATGACTTATGATAAGTAATTGTTTCAACAAGATTCAAAAGTAAGAGGAAGGAATGAGTGTGGATTTAGGTGATTATACCACATATATTATGAAAGGATTGAATTCTATTTCCTTTTGAATGGCATCAAGTGATGCTCTTAAGTTGAAGGATGGTTTTTTCTTCTAGAATATGATTCAGAGGTGAGAAAAGAGTCAAATCAAGGTTTTGGCTAGGAGCTCCTAGGAAAAGATATTTACTTACCATATAATTTATCCCAAATTAATTTGTGACAATGTAGGATGCACAAAAGCCTGTATGAGCACCTATATCTTCAATGTGGACAAGTATAAATCCTTGTAGTTATGATAACCATATTGCATGAGCTACATGTTCCATTTGTGAGCCTCATAGATGTGTTAAAGAAGAGATGTTGTATGCATTGATTGAGGAGAATGATGTTTTTGTAGAAAATCATTTTGAGGATTTAGTGAATGATTTTTAGAATAATAAATTCAAATTTGCAAATGGTGAGATTAATTTATAATTTGAAAAATAATATTTGTATTGATGAAAATAATTTCTTCAAGAAGATGGGAGTGTTAGCTTTTGGTTGATATAAAAGTGTTTACACCATGCTAGGGGGCCTTCATTTGATGCGGGGTGCATGGTATGCCTTAATTTTTTCTTAGATAGTTGGGTTAATGATATTTGGAGGGTTTTTTATAGGTGTTTGATTGACCTTGGAATTGGTGCTAGTGAGGTAGTTACCTTATGTGACATTGATATCTTCTACACAATGTGTGTGATAAGGAGGATAGTTGTTTACACGGGTGTTGAATATACCTTGAATAATGAGCATCAAGCACTAGAAGGGAGGGTTCTTATTCCTAAGAGCACATGGACTAATTGGTGTGCCTTAAGATGATATGGGAATGAATTGAGGATGTTTGATTTGATGGAGCATTATTGGGCTTGTATGTGGACCAGGGACATATGTCAAGAATGTTACTTGGGATATTGGATGCTTATTTTGGAGATAAAACAAACATATCATGAGGAGTGCTTAACAATTTGAATACAAGTTTAAAGAGTGCACCACTCAAGGAGCCTTGTCTTGACATGTGCACACCTTGGAGAGAGAGTAATCACTTGTATACCTTATCTTGAAGATTATAATAGGTTTCTTGTGGATCTAATCCACTTTACTATTGTTGGTCTCCCTTTCCTATTATGTATAAAGGGTGGAGAGAGTCTTTAGTTGTGGTAATCATATAGAAGAATCTGAGAGTTCATTAGATCAGTGGATTTTAAAGATGAACTTTTCTTGAATCTTTGTACATTTCGTTATGTAAGGGAGGAAGGCGCTAGAATTTGTGAGAGAAAAAACCTAGAGAATATTTGAAACATTTGGATTTGAATCCTTGTGTGATAATGACCTAGGATTTGTGGCAAAGCAACCCTAGAGAATACTTGTAGTGTTTAGCTTAGAGAGCTTGTGTGAGGTAAGCCTAGTGAAATATCAAGGGTGGACTTCTTGGTGTTGATACTAGCTTGTTTTTAGCCTTTTGTGTGGATAGATAACTTGGTAGGATTCCTTCTAGGATTTTCTATCATTGGATACGGGTTTCTACTGATGGTGGATGATCTAGATAGGGTTTGGAGGCATTAGATATGTTATGGTTAAAGTAATATCTTCTATCACCTTATGATACATTGCTCATATGTATTTGTAACTTCATTATATGTATATATTAAGTATGCTATGCTGTCCAAACTTTGTGTAATTGCATACCTGATTTTCAACTTATATGCTTATGGTGAATTAATAGTTTCTATCTCTTTGATACATTTTTTTTTTTAACTTAATTGGTTACTTTTTATATATTGCAAAAAAGAGGGAAAGGAAGCTAGTTCCTTGTACAATCAAAGGAGAGCAGGTTCAAAAGTAGTGATTAAATGGGAGCGGAGTCCCCACAGCTACTTTTGCCGCCTAGAATCCAAAAACTTCAAAACAAATGAGTTGGTTTCGTGGTTTTGAGATGGGTTAACTTTCCAAAAGATGACTTGAAGTCGAAAAAATGACTTAACTTTTGAAAAGGCGGATAAATTCAAAGACCATTATCCTTGAAAGGTCGGCATATACATAGTACACGGTAATTAATGAATTTCGCTTTTCTGAAGCCTTGGCGCGATCTTCAAATCTTACCTTTATAAGACTCGATCTCCACTGTAGAAAATCCTCCGTTAGATTTGACCGGTCAAACAACTTGCACGCCCCACTTCCGTCGTTGATCCACACACGATAGATCCAATGGTAGGCAAGAATATTGGGCAGACCAATTGCGCGGAGAGTACTCACCTGAAAAGGTGGTAATCTCACACCACCCTCATGATACGTGTCCATCAGTGAGTGGAATCAGGTGGTTCCTTCCCAAAACCACTTACCGCTGAAACTTTGCCTGAAATACCATTCCG
Source organism: Pinus taeda (assembly GCA_000404065.3). Taxonomy (NCBI): domain Eukaryota; kingdom Viridiplantae; phylum Streptophyta; class Pinopsida; order Pinales; family Pinaceae; genus Pinus; species Pinus taeda. Next base: position 265,112 of record APFE031124490.1, read on the forward strand.
GTTTACAATCCCGCCTTTTCTTATTGTCTAACTCTCATGCAAGAAAGTGCCCGATGGCCGTTGATCTGCCACCATCAGCGGTTGCGACGGCATTTCCGAGATCCTCTTCCGCTGTAACTGAAGTCAAACCTCGACTATTGATCTCCAGAATCCCACGATACCTGTGCGATGATTCTTCATCAGTCTCCACACTCCTACTATGCAGCCTTTCTTCATTGATTTGTGGTTTCTAGTCCCGAATTATTGGTCTCTGTTGTGAAGAAACCTGCTATTGTTGATTACTAGACTGTCTCTGGTCGCCTGGGAGCCTACACTAATACATGTGGATCATGGTATACATTCCCATTCTTTATATTGGGAGAGGGGGTCAAGGGATACTTTCTTCATAAACTTCATTGTTCTCTTTGACTATTCCCACGGGTTTGTCAATTTCTTTGTTGGCATGGCTATCGGCATCCTTATTTTGGTTTCTTAAGACATGCTTTAAGGTTATATTTCCCAGACTTTCAAAAATTTCTCTTATCCCTTGATAGATTTTATTGATGGCTATGCTTTTGAAGTCCCTACTGGCATCCAGAGCGGCCCTTATGATAGTAGAGTCCCCTATTATTATAGGGTTTTTGAATGTGTTTTTGTTTAAAAGCCTTGTGCCTAGGAGAAGGCTATATGCTTCAGCCCTATTGTTTGTCATTTCTCCCAGGCTCCATTCATAGGTTATTATTTTTTGTCCATTTGGGTTTAGTATAATTCCTCTCGCCCCTGCTTTGCCTGCGTTACTTTTTGCAGCTCCGTCAAAAAAGAGATTGTGTCTCTTCTGTTCTTTTATCCATTATGCAAATTCTTTGTCCTCCAATCTTAATTTCCAATTCTTGTTTATGTGGGATTCTTTATTTTTTGCTGTAACTGTTGCTTTTGCTTTGTTTTCTAACATTGCTTTACTATACCAGTCTTTCTGTTCTTGTTGTAAATTATTCTGGTCCATGTTTGAGATTCCATTTGTACTGATTATCTCTGCAACTTGGCTCCAAGTTTTTGCTAAGATCTTGCCTAGATTTGGCTTTTGTTATTTGAAAATGCATTTGTTTCGGGCTAACCAAATTTGCCAACATAGGATTGAAGGGAGACATTTCCATATCCATTTTATTGTTGCCTTTTCTTCTTTGTATATGGGTAGCTTTTATCCCAGTTTTTATGAAGAATTGTCAACTAGATTGTTGGATTTATGTTTATTTCCAAAGGACTTGTTGCCTGTTTCCAGCACTCTCTCGCCACCATATAGTTAATGAAGAGGCGTTGGATAGTTTCTTACTCCTTTTGACACATGACACATTTTGAGGGCCCTTATATTCCTTTTTTCTTTAAATTTTCAGAGGTAAGAATTGTAACTTTGAGAAGGGTCCAGGTGAAGAATTTAATTTTGGACAGACTCTTTGAATTCCATGTTGCCTTCCAAAGAATCCAGTCATTTTGATTGTGAAGTTTTTGGAGGAGGTTGTACCCCGATTTCACTGTGTAATCCCCTCCATTTGGGTCCCAAACAAAGTCATCTTGCTCTTCTATGTTGATGGGCACAGCCCTAGCCAAATGGAATTTTAAAATTTCTCACTAACTTTTAAGTCTTGGTGGAGTGGCTAGCTTTTTCCATCTATCCCAATTATTCTGATCCCAATCTGAAATAGAATAAAGTGTGTTAAAGCTTTGCTCTTCCATCCATCTCTGAAGGTCCCTTAAATTTTGTTTCTGATTTAAGGGGTTTTTTCCCATTATTCTATCCTCCCAGATAGAAATTGTTTTGCCATTCCCTGGATTTTTGGATATTTGATCTCTAATAAGAGGAATTATCCTTTTAACTAATTTCTAGATTTGGGTGCATGGCTTGTCTGGAATAGCATCAGTGAGCAGCTTTGTTCTATGACCATCCAAGTATTTCATTGTTAGTACTTTCTACCACCAGTGGTCGTTCCCATTTATCATTCTCCAGATAATTTTTGTCCCTAGGGCAATGTTCATTAGTCCTAGCAGTCTTATTGCTATACCTCCTTTTTCATAGGGAAGAGTAACTTGCTCCCATTTAACAAGGCTAAATTTTTTATTATCTTGTTTTCCTCCTTGCTAGAGGAAGCTTCTAATTATCAGTTCCATTTGCTTGTGGGTGCTTGTCAGAGCCATAATGATTGCATACTGATATATAGGCAAGGCCAAGAGAAGTGCTTTAATCAGTGTCACTCTTTCTGCCAGGTTGAGCCACATCAATTCCCAGTTCTAAATTTTTCCCCTCATTTTCTCCACTTGCCTGTTCCAGACTTCTAATTTTACCACTTCCTTTGCTAAGGGCAGCCCAAGATAAGTGAAGTGGGTCTAATTTATTTGAAGGGTATTTGTAGAATTTGTGAGATACGCTGCATTGTTTTTGTTGGGGTGTTCTAGCAATAAATTCTGCATTTGAAGTTGTTTAAAGTTCCTCTTGAGGCTAGGAGAAATTCATCTAATACTTTTTTGAAACATTTTGCAATAATGCAGGATGCCCTGCCTATGAGAAGGGTATCATTTGCAAAGAGAGAGTGGTTTATATCTTTGACTCCTCTCGAAATGTGGATCCCTATTATTTTTTTCTTTGATTTTCTAGCATAGCGCTTAACGATTCAGCCATGATGGTGTACAATAATGGGGAAAGCAGACAGCCTTTCCTCAGCCCTCGTGTGCTTTGGAAGAATTTACTGGGTTGACCATTGACTAAAGGAGCTATCCAAGGATTTGATATACATGCCTAGATAATCTCTATGAAATTTGTTGAGAAGCCAAACCTTTTGAGAGTTGCTGCAAGGAAGTTATGGTTAACTCTATCAAAAGCATTAGCCATATCTAACTTACAATCATTCCTCTCTCCTTTCTTTGGATACTGCTGTGGATAGCCTCCTATACAATTATCACATTGTCTGTGATTTGCCTCTTGGGGACAAATCCTCCTTGGTTCTCTGAAATTATTTCCTGGAGTAATTTTTTCATTTTGTTTGCTAGGATTTTGGTAAGTATCCTATAAGATGAGTTGTAAAGGGATATTGGCCTATATATATTAAAATTTGTAGGATTGGGTTCTTTGGGAATGAGGGCTAGGAAGGAGGATTTAGTATTTCCTCCAATCTCTTTTTTTTTTTTTTGGAAAGCATTTTTGAGCATTCTCATTAGGTCTTTTTGGATAATTTTCCAATGTTGTCTATAAAATTCCATTGTAAACCCATCTGGACCTGGTGCCTTATCAGGGTGGAGATTCCACACAACTTCTTTGACTTCTTCCTTAGTAATTTCTTTGTCTAATACCCTATTTTTCTAGTCGCTTATTTTTGTTGTTGTATGTGTTGTCACCCCAAGAAACTCTCCTAGGTTGTATCTCGGAGATGCTGGGGAACATTACAAATTCAACATGATGTTGGAAATGGATGAATGGAAGGAATGATGCTTGTTCAAGCCAGATAACCACTCCTACTATGCTTAACTCTAGACATGTGTGAACACCCCCAGACTACAAGGCTTTAGACCACCAATTACTCATAGTTTAGGATTTTGGTGAATATGGAGAATACTGACCACACCAGCAGATGCACAAGACCATGTGATGGCCAGCTGCAACCAGTAAAGAGGTTTGCAAATCTGTTTCCTAATGCACACACAAGATGACAGCTCTCTGTCACTAAGTAAACAGAAACCTGAATAACACAGTCACTAATACATACAAGACTTTAACACAGAGGTAGGATGAAAGCTCCTCCAATGCTAAGTATCAAGAGTTCATGAAAAATGCATAACAGGCACAACCTAGAACAGAGTAGAAGTGAAAAGTGAGCAATTAACAGCAAATGAAGCTTGTATTAGCTGAAAATGAAGATGAGATGCTACAAGTATCAAAGTAGTTACAGTCTCAAGAAGTTGAACCTTACATCTAAACAACAACCATCATCCCGGATTACATTGTGTTTTTGGGTATATATAGAGTTTAATTGCAAAGATGTTCTGCTAATCTATGCGTGGAGGGGTCATAATTGACCACCAACCGCTTTAACTGTCTGATGGAGTCTCTGGTGCAATCTGCCTGCTTCAGTGAGCAAAATTGATCTTCTTGGATACTCTGTTGTCCTTCTCAAGCAGATGGAGTGTCGTATGGAAGAAATTCCATGACTCATAAATGAATTTAACTACTCGAGGTTTGTCCTTTCTTTCTCAGCCATTCTATCTCTTGAATGTGGTTGTTGGAGATAAAATGTGCCGGGTACTTGGTAGATGATCGCTGTCATCCTTCAGGTGCATGGCATGACCAAGGTGTGTTGACTTCATGGAGGATGTACGAGTAGGTGGAGGATAGATATCGGCCGTTGGATCGCACAGATGGACGACGGATATGGCACAACGAGAGAAATCGGGAGATATGAGAGCGGGGTGATCAGAGGTCGTTGGATCTCGGGCGGGCAGATCCAACGGCTATAGGGCGGAGAAGATGCATGGGGAGTTAACGCGTGGGGAAAGCAGTTTCGGCGGCGGGCGGTATTTATCACACCACTTTTTGAGGGGAGCGGTAATCGTACAAGGGAGAGCGATCACAATCAGTGGGTGACGTGTGGCGGATGTGATGGGAGGAAAACCGCTGCGATCGCGAGTTAACGCATGGGGAGTTTATGGGTGCGGGAGGTGCGAATTTCGTCCAATCACAGCAGAGTAGATTGGATGGTGCAAAGAGAGACGGGCAGGTTATTTGCGGCGGGGACCGTTGGATCGGGACGATCAACGGCTGCGATCAAAGGACGACGATCGGTTGTGGAAGCGCGGGGTCGTGTGATTAGGGTTACATAACGATTTAAACTCAGTGCCTGGGGAGCTAAGGAAATATGGATTTATACAGGGTTATAGAGGTAAAATGAAGATCGTAGGAGTATGAGAATATAGGCGGAGTGAAGGGGAAAAATAGAGGCAGCAGGGTGAAAGGGAGTAAGCGAGGTGCAGGAGAAGGAGGACGATACCGATGCAGACCTCTTCTGAGCAAGAAACCAAGGACCGAGCTTACTTCCACTCTTTGAAAATCAGCAACATGTAGCAGAGATAACAGTATGCTGCAAAATTTCTTCATTAGCTACTTGTTGGTCACTTGTTGAGAGGAGTTCTTTAAAGTGTTTATGGGCTGCGTTTTTAACTACTTCAACTCCTTTTATTTCTTGACCATTTACTTGAATCTGTTCAATCTGTTTTTTTTAACTTCTTATTTTCATTGTATTATGAAAGAAGGCTATATTTTTGTCTCCAGATTTTAGCCAAAGGCATCTTGATTTCAGTCTGCTCTCCTCTTCTTCTTGCCTATTTTGCTTATATATTTCCAGATATATTTCCTTTTCTTGTATATGATCTTGTTGGCTTTCTTCCTTGTTCTCTTTTTCCTTGCAAAGGTTATCCATTTTTTTCTGCAATTATATTTTCTTGGCTTTGTCCCGGAGATCAATTTCTCTTACCCAATTTTTTAGGTGTATCCTTAGGTTCTTTAGTTTAGTTTCCCAAACATACTGGGGAGATCCTGTGACACTTTGTTTCCAGCTGTCCTTTACTTGTTTGTCAAAATATTCCTTACTGTCCCAAATTGAATTATATCTGAAGGGAAGGGGTCCTTGATTTTCCAGTATCCCCAAGGTTAACACCACCAGCTTATGATCTGAAGCTAAGTTGTGAACAATTTTACTTTTCACAAGGGTGTAAGTAGCTGCTATGATTTCATGAATAAGAATTTTGTCCAACGTTTCTTTTAGGTTGTTTTTTCCAATTCTTTTGTTGTTCCAAGTGTATTTTCCATTGCTTGGCGGAATGCCTATTAATTTGTGTTCTTCTATTATTCCTTCAAGAGCTTCTCTTGACGGATCGTTGTGGAAGATTCCACCAAATTTTTCTTCTGTATTCCTTATCATATTTAAGTCTCCTCCCAGGATTAAGTGCCCACTTTGTCTCTCTGCTATTTCTTCTTTAACTAATTTCCAACATTGTTCTTTCTCTCTATAGTGATTTGGAGAATACACATTTAAAATGCTATACTGTTCTTTTGTTTTGAGATTCCTCAACTCTGTTCTAATGCAGTGTCTGCTGATTTTTTGGGTCATTAGTTCCCATTTTCTTTTATCCCAGATAGTGTCAATTCCTCTTGATGCCCCTATGGCCTCAAATGCTACTTCTTCATAATTTTTTAGTTTTTGAATCATTTTTTTATTTTCTTGCTTGTTTAGTTTGGTCTCTTGGATCATATATATGTCTGGTTGTTCCTTGACTAAAATGTATCTAGCTGCAGTGACTTTGAAGGAGGTGCCAAGGCCGCAACAATTCCAAGAGACCACTATAATTATTTACTGTTGTGTTGGTGTGATCCTCCCTTTCCTCTTTGATGAGTTTTTTCATGACTTCCTGTTTGTTTCCCAAGGAATGAATCCATTGGATGTTGCATTCTAGGGCCATTTGTTTTGCTACTACCTCATCTCTGATTTCTTTATTGGATTTCCTTCCCACTTTTTTTTGTTGATCCCAGGCTTGGGGGATTTCTTTGGCTTTGTTTCTAGTGAGAATGCAGTCCACTGAGGGAGGAGGTGGGGAGGATATAGGGTTGGGGGTGGATATGAGAGCTAAAGAGGTAGGGTTTGAGGGAGGGGATCTCGGAGAGGGTGGATCAAAGGAGTCTTCTAGTGGCTCAAAAGGATTCGAAGTTGTGTGATCATGAGGAGTAACCTTCGCTGGATGCTGAGAGGTTGTTTCATTTGCTTCTTAGGGCTGACACATATTTGATGTTGTCTGCTTGTTGGTAGGTTTTTTCCTTTTCACTTGTTCCCATGTAGGTTCTTGCTCTTCTATATTTTCATGCTCTACTTTTTTAAGACACCTATTTGCAAAATGACCATACTCGTGACATACCTTGCATTTAAATAGTATTTGCTCATAGTCCAGCTACTGAATGTGTGTCCACTGGTCGACCTTAATCTTTATTGCTTTTGGGACGCCTTTTCTAAGATCTACTTCCACACATATTCTTGCGCACGTGTGCATGTTGTCTTTTGGTTCACATCTGTCAATATATTTGCCCACTGCATTTCCTGTAGCCTTCATAGATTCGTCTCCCCAGTAGTGAAGAGGAAGATACGGGAGCCTGACCCACATAGGTACAATGTTTTGGAAATCCATCTTCGGATCAAAGTCTAGTGTCCATTTGTTCAGGTATAAACCTCTGGAGTCCATGAAGTAAGGTCCGTTTCTAAATATCAAATCTTTGTCCTCCTTTGCTTCAAAGAGAAAGGTGTAGTATCCCCTTCCATAGAATCGAATTACTATCTTCCCCTGTGTGGTTGCGTTCCAGTTTCTTTCCACCCATTTTTGCACTGATTTGGGTGAAGGCCATAGCCATGTGAACTGTCCAACAAGTCCGCATTTTGCCAGAGAGATGGTTGCTCTTCTCGGAAGTGCTGGAGGGAGAGAAATCTTTGGGATACTTTCGAGTTTCTTTACAAATTTATTGACTGATGGCCTGTTCCTTGGAGCTCCATTCTCTGCGATCAGAGAAGCGAAGGCTTCTACGTTTTCTTCGATCCCTGGCTACGTGGAAGACGAGGGCTGCATGGTCTAGTTGGCCTTAGCAGTAGGAGGCTGCCGAGGGAAGGATCTGCAGGGCAGCGGTGGCTAGGTCAGCAGACGCTGCGGGTGGCTAGGGAAATGACAACGTTTTATATATTTCCTTTCTTAACAAAAGAGACATCAGATACTCTTTTTGATACATTGTTGTATCATGAAAAATTAGCATATTTTTTTGAGTGACTTTCTTGAGTTTGTTTGTGTACTTTGTTTGAAAAAAATGAAAAACATGTCATTGTAATTGATGTTCATATTCAATGCTAACATTGAAAGTATTATAAAAAATAGATATGAAGAATCCCAAAATTCATGTTAGATTTATGAATTTGTATTATTTCTCAAAATTTCCACAATAAGTAATCCCAATTTAACAATCAAGATAAAAAATAATTAAATCTTTTGCTGTTAAAGATGAAATAATAAGCATAACCATATCATGAAATGCTTGAGCTTTCTTATCCAATGCACATCACCACAATGAACATTAAATTTACTTGACATCTATGAAAACATAAAAAAAAGTCTAAGATCACACCCTCAAAGTTACATCATTACTAAATATGTGTTGATGAAATATATTATCTAATATGTGTGATTAACCATGATGAGTACGACATAGTCTAATTTATAGACGAAATAACTTTTTACACCAGAATCCAGTGATACAATTTCAAGCAAGATTGTGATGTTTTTTTGTTAAAAATACATTTTTAAATGAATAAATGGATCATAACCCTAAAAAAACCCCGGGGCACTCAAATTCTATAGATTAAACACCTTAATCTAAAATTTTTAAAAATCTTTGCAAGAATTTGGTTAAAATTAACCAGAAAAAATACACTGAAAAAATATATTTTGTCTATAAGCTAAAATATGCTTGATGAGAACTAATGATCTTGCACTATAACATCATTTATTGCCTAAAGAAAAAACAACAATAATTTTATAATCCTTAAAATATTTAAATGAATGTACCCACCTATAAACACCATGAAATCAAATGTACTTAACTATATCAAGCATATGCATCTTATTAATACTAACTACTTGCAATTATTATGGACAACATATGAGTGAAAGAAAGTTACATTACATGAAATCGAAACCATGTATAATATAAATATGAAAATGTCATTACATCAACCTATCAATTTATACCTGTTGATGCCTCGAAAATCGCTGCAACAACGTTGGGGGATAACCACCCGGTCCGGACCTTAGTACAACTCCTTTTCCGTTTGGGATGGTGGCTCTGACTGGATATAACGGGACCAATTTCCCGATAATGAATAAAAGGGATGGATGAGTGATGAATAGTTTGCTTTAATGATAGGCGACTAGCTTATTCTATTGACAAAAATAGGAAAACTAATACTATTCCCGGGAATAACTTATTCATTTGAAATGCAGCGTTTAATAATCCTTATCTATCTAACAGGCATATAGATGACTTTGTAAAATAAACAGAGATATTCAATCATTTAAAGATTACTTCATATGAATAGTCAAAACGAAGCGATTGACACAAATTACTACATTCACTATTTATATGATCAATATATATATATATACGATTGAAAGAAAAGCATGCTATAAACAGCCAATAGTGGGATGCATAAAGGATGCTATTAAAACACAACACACAACACATATATATATATGATATATATAAGCGATAATAGCAAGAGCGATTAAATAACAATTCATATAACAGGAATGAGTACAGTCGCAGATAATAGTACCATGAGAGCTGCTAATCAATCCCAAATATCAATCGCTATTCAAAATCCTTCCTTCAACAAAGAAATGCTTTTAAACAAAGACAATAGTGCACATTTGTATAAAAACCTTCCTCATTAAGATCAGAATAATTGGTCCAGTTTCATAAAAGAATATCCCTGAAGTACAATAGTGCAACTTCAGGGTTTAAGTCATATACAAAACTTTACGACCCTTTCTAAATGCATGAAAGGGTCTATAAATACTACTAAGCTAAAAAAAATATGAAACAAAATCCTACTAAATTGGCATCAATAAATGCTATCTATCTCCTTGGGGGCGATCTGGCAGTTGGCGATGTGAATCATGACTCAGGCTTCTTGCCTTTAAACCTGAGCTGGCTTATTGCAAGCATTGGCTCCACTTCGGGTGGTCTGTTGAGGCGCAAGCTGAGTTGGGCAGTAAAGGTGGCATCCTGAATATCAGGTATGATATACCCGATAGCATCTGTTAGGCATTTTAAGGCGACTCTCTGGCTGTGCGGCTTCACTAAGAAGAACCAATAGGCATCCCATGTTAAACTGTTGATCCTCGCGATTAATCTTCCATTTTTCTCCAGCTCTGGGTAGCATGAATGCTCCAACATCTTTGTTGCTGTTAATTAGCCTGGAGTACATTGGGAAATCATGTTAGACAAATAAAGAGTATTATTTACTAATTCAACCAAATTACCAGTGGTTGTCTTGCATCTTAAAATTGCTCTTTCTGCCTTCATTAACTATGATTGCCATTCTGTGAATAATATTTCCTTGTGTGATTCCAGAATTCTTGGTAGGTTAGTTTCCTGGCCCTGATCGGAATCTTGCCATTCCACAAAATTTGTCAATGTTTCTTCGGCCTGATCCAAATCTGTCCTTGCCTTTTCTATTTTTTCGCTTATGGATGCCACTAAGTCGCACAATGGCTCTGCCTGGGTAATTTGCTGACATAGGAGCTTAATTTGATTTATCAATGCTTTATTTAATTGAAGCGCCTCTGCTTTAAACTCATCTACCTGAGGGAGCTTCTTCATTTGCTCAATTTGAGTTGATAATTGAGCGATTTGCTCATCTTTGGATTTTATCATTCCCTCAGTTGATATTTTTAATTGCGCCAATGCTGCCAATAGCTCCTTTTGCTTTTGGATTGCGCTCTCGTCAATCCTCTGTTTCTCTTCCTGCAATTGCTTAGTCAGCTGATAATTATTTTGCTACTGCACTAACAATTCCTGCTCTGCTTGCTCTGCCTTCTACTGCGCTTCCGATAATTGAGCCTGTAGCGAAAATATGTCTTGATCTTTCGCCTTTAATAGACTGCTCACCTCCGATGCTTTATCTATGGTTGCCGCCGAATATGCTCCAGCGTATTGCAATAGCTTTGTTAAGTCATCGGAGGGATCAAATTCTTCCTTCCACACAACATTGCCCATTACTGTTAATTCAGGGAATAAAGAAGGTTGATCAGCCCTTCTTCTTTTCCTCTGTCGTTTTACAACAGCTTTATGCCTAGGGCTATAAAATACATCCAAAGGGGGAATCTCTTCAATTTGAAAAATGATTTCACCTGATGGATCCTTAGGAATTATTTCTACGTTTCCTTTAATTTGGGTGGGTCGTTGGTTTTGCCCGAAACCTGCTTTGATGTTGCTTCCTGTGTGTCACCCTCTTTTGAAATCTCATCATGTTTAGAGCATTCTAGATTGCCAATGATTGAATTGAATTGCTGCCATTCCTGGAGCAATTTCGGATCAATCTGTGTATCATCATTAACTTTTGAACCGCTCTCTTCTTGAGTTTTGGCCTGGGTTTCTTCCTGCCTCTGGTCATGCACTTCCTTCTACTGCTTTGATGTAATAGGAGGTTCTTTATCATGTCGCTGCTCAGGCTCGCTTGATTTTTTTGTTGGAGTAGTTGCTAATAGGTCTAGAGGCAGAGTTTGCAACCTCTGCTCTCTAAGTCTGTTAAATTCGACCAGCCCCGCATCGTTGTATTCATTTATGGCGAGAGATTTAACTTGATATATTGACTCGGCCGATGCGAACAAATCTTCAGATCTGTCTGCTTTATGCTCAAATTTGGCCAATTTGGCCTGGTCGAGTGCATTGTCGGCGATTTTTTTCGGATCGAATCGCATGCTTGGTAGAGTTGCCAGGGTCAGCGAATTTATTTTCTCAGCTTCCTTCTCTGCATGTTTGAGATCATGCAGAGTGTAAATACCAATTCGCAAAGGAAAGGAGGGCCAGACATGCTTCTTTGCTTTTTTCAAAGTTTGAGTAACCCCATCGGCGTTGATCTGATAGGCTATTTCCCTGGCGAGTAGTTTATCAGGGATGTATAGAGGAAGCACATGGGGCTTGGCTTGAATGCCAAAAACTCTGATATAGGTGAACTTTTCTTCTCAAAACCAACTCCCTATAGCACTTAAATCCACCCCTGCTTGGTCAAAAATCTTAGGGGCATGCTTATTGAAAATGGAATAATGAATAGGCAACATGAAACTGTTGCAGATTTGATACAAATGGTGTTTGTAGTTGGTCTTCCACAACTTTTGATGATATATGTGGACGGGTGCGGGGTCTTGCGACGTCCACCTCCATCCGAGCACAAGAAATTTAGAATTAAAACATAAAACATCTAATACATAGGCGCTGTAGTAAAATGATGGAATGAACCTCTCAGTGACGCGAGAGTTGAATCTGAAATTAAGAATGGCAATTGCTAGCTTATCGGATAGTATATCCGCCCAATCCATTATTTCGCCACTACATGCCCCCTCCATTAAGGGGACCATTTCTATGGTAAAATTGGCGGAGTCATGTAATCCCCATAGTCTACACATCATAATCCCAGCATAGCAGTAAGGAGAACATAGAGAATCGACTGAGTACTTACCTGAGGATTCGTGCTTGTGCTTTGCTGGATTTTGTCTCCAGCCTCGAATGGGTTTGGACTCGGTCTCATTTTCTGCTCGGAACTTCTCCAGGAATGCCGTGTTATACTTCTTCTCTTCTGCCGGTAAATGATACATTTGCCTTAAATCTTCGGCTCGAAAAGAACCGAAAATCCTCCCATCTATAGTGCTGAAAGTTCTATCGGTAATTGGGATCTCTTGGATTTCCCATCTTACCACATCTGTATATGGGAGAATTTTCTCCCGGGCCGCTATTCTGTGAAGAAAGGAATTGGCCAAGTCTTTTAGATTAGCCTCAGATTTACTGGTGCTGTCGGCAGAAACTTGTATCCCTATCACCCTCGGGTCTTCAACTTCAATCAGGTTATATGTGCCTCGCCAAGTAGCTCTGGTAAGTCCTAGGCACGTAGTGTCTGATATAAGCCCTTTCTTTTTATTGCCTGGATCAACAACATGTTTCCCTACGGCCGTCGAAGCGGAAGGCATTGTGGTCTTCTTGGACTTCTTTCCCATTCCGCTCAAATCTATTTCTGCGGGAGAATTATGCATAGAGAGAACGATAGGCGTAATGCAGGAAATAATAACATAAACTGATAGACTGAGATATATATATATACATATAATATATATATATAATATTATATATATATAATATATATATATTATACTATATATATATATATATATATATATATATTGATAAATTCATGGTGATCTATTGACTTAAGATGGCTTCGAATCAAATCGGTAAACAAATCGCAGGCTTGCTATTTCCATTAAATGGCCATTAAGGCCTATCAATCTCATCAATACCAGTCAATTCGATTAATGGCCGAATGATTTATTTGAAGCGTGCCTTGGGCAATTTGGCGGTTTAGCGCGGATGAGCGGCTTTTCGAAAGATTGTGCCTTAATTACGAATAAATCGTATTAAACTGCTTTTATGGTTTTCTTTGAAAACTCCGCTTTTGCCTTTATCACAATCGGGCGTCGGGGAAAATCATAAGTCATTGTTTTGGTTCCATTTGGAATCCCCGATCGCCGATAGCGATATCGCATCGCGTCAGGAGTAGCGAGTGGGGCGGTTAAAAAGGTGTGCATAGTTGATTGCCGATTGCCGATAGCGATATCGCATCGCATCGGGGCAAGAGGGAGCTTTATTGCGTTTAATTCATTACCGCCGATATACGATAGCGATATCGCATCGCATCGGAGATTGAGGGATTTAATTATGCCAATTCTATTATTGCCGATATCCGATAGCGATATCGCATCGGAGCAAACCAATATGTCCTCAAGTTGTGTTCCCTTTGTCATTGCGATATGCGATCTTGCGATCGCTTTGTCGCAATGACAAAAGATTAATTGTTTTATGTTAAGGCTTTTGATTGATTTATGGAAAAGGCTTTTTGGTAATGTTTTATTTTATTTCTTTGAGCCTTTTAGAATAGAACTAAATTCATACCAAAGAAAACAAAATTTAAAAAGGGACCCATTTCATATTATGGTTTTGAGAAAATATTGATATGAAATAGGGGGTTGTTGTAGGGCACAACAATTGGCGATTCGCTGGAAGAAACAATTATCTCTGGAAAGTATAGAAATACTTAAACTTTTTCAAAATGGAAATTTTATCATAAGAGAAAATTCTAATATAACTAGGTATAGTTGTATTCCAAACAAAATAAAACTTTCTCAGCTAATTCCCCTTTTTGTTAAAAGATATACATTCTAGATTTTAAATTGGCCTCTATTTGTTGATATTGATAAAATAGAAAACCTTTCCAAATCAGCTATTAAAATTAACTCCTTTGTCATAGGTAGAGCCTCTGCTGTCAGCAAACATTCATAGTTTCGGCAGGGATACCTTTTAACCATATCATTGTCTATTGTCCCATTCACCTTAGAGTATGATTAATAGAATGAATTCAAAATATGTTTTTCACATTTTGTATTTCTTTTCTCTTTTCTATTATTTTGTAAGATAAAAACCCATTGCCCTGGTTTGGTGGCCAGTTAAGTGACAATTCCATTCACTGGTAGTAATCTAACCGAACAAGCTGGCTCGTGATGAGACCCCTTGTCTTACAATTGAAGCCATTACCCTGTTTTGGTATGCAGTATTGGTAATGTCGGCTAAACTATTTCCCTATGAACATGGTAAGCAGGATTGTAATAAGACCTCTTATCTTTTATATCTAGTATTCTTGGAATTACATTCTGAATAATCACAAACTTTGGTGAGTGGGAGAGACAATTTCCTCCTTAAGAGAAGATGGATGACAAGGTAAGAGTTGGAGATGCTGAAATTGGATTAGCTTCTATTTTGATATTGATAACCTTTTCATGACCAGTTTGAAAAATCTAAAAAGATTTACAATATTTATAAACTTTGAGAGGAGTTCACTAAGATTGCAGTGTAGTTTCAGAATGCAATTATATCTAATTTCCGAGAAATCATTCCTTTTGTTTAAGACTTCTGTTTCTTTAAAAGGAAATATTACACTACTTGTTTTGAGAAACTCTTTAAGTACAACAAAGGTCAAATAGAAGATACCTTACAGCTTTATTTTCTAATGCTCCTACAAACTACAAAAATTGCTATTAACAGGAGAAGGGGTTACCTCCTCAATTGAAGAATTTCTTTAAGATGAAACCATTAACAGGGAGAGAATCTCTCAACCCTGATAAATCTTGTAATATGAAGGTCGAATGGCCTATCTTTTCACAGATCTGAAATGGTCCAAGCCACATCTTCTGAAACTTGGTGCGTTTTCCCTTATCTTCATGGGCATTGTCCCATTTCAGGACTAAATCACCGACTTGAAATTGTTTGGAACCGGATGAAA